>PVJA010001993.1:0-114634 GCA_004027025.1 Myocastor coypus | reverse complement strand
CTCCACCCCCATCCCCTCACCCCCACTCCCCCTTACTGGTCCTCATCTGCCTCCTGCTCCATACATAGCACTGGGCACTGACTGTGACCGTTTCAAGTGGCAGTTTATAGGGATGGCAAGCTAGCAGCAGAGGCTGGGAATAAGGATGGCAGTTCTGTCTGTCCATGTGCTTGGACTCAGACCCACCCAGCCCCTCACCTTCCCTTCTGTTTGGGGCAGGAGCAAGGAAGCAGTGTTGGGCTGATGGAGGATTCTGGCAGAGGGCGGTATGGGTCAGGGCCGCTTGGTGTCCGAGTGATAACAGCACACAAAAGCCAGACACGCCAGCCCCTCTGGGCACACTCCTTTCCCTCAGTGCTGCCAGGGTTGGGGGCTGCCCTCATCTGTCCAGGTCCTGGGGACCATGTACTGAGCTGGAGGGCAGAGGGAGCCGGGCACTGCGGCCCTTCATACTGTGATATTGCCTGCTTGGCCCCAGGTGGCAGGGCCCACGGGGACAGCCCTCGAAGGCCACTTGTGAGCATCTGTCAGTCCCTGATCTGTGTATGGTGTGTGAGGGAGGAGGTGGCATGGGACCTACGGCCCAGGCAGCTCCTGTTTGGGACAGAGCTGCCGTAGGACAAGGGATACTCATGGGCCTTTTCCTGAAGTCCAGGTGCATGTGACACCCATGTCAGGAAACCCAGAGAAGGAAAGAGGATGCAAGCCATGTGGCTGCCCCAGGTGTACGGTCAGGCAGCAGATTCAGGGGTCTGCTTTTGACTGGTCCATGGGCTGGAAGCCCACGGCTCAGAGTCAAATGTGTCTTAAGTTATGAAAATGTATGGCCAAGGTTTCTTTAAGCAAACAAACAACAACAAAAACAGTTTAGGTAGAGAACGAAGGCTACAGGGAAGAAGAGAGGTACAGGACACCCCAAGTGGGAACAGTCGGTCTCCTGATCTCTGACCTCCCTTCTGTTACAGCTCAGAAGGAGCAGACAAATTGGCCTGTGTTCTGAAGAGAAAAGGAGTAGAAGGTTTTGGTTTCAAAAGGGTTAAGAAAAGCAGGCCAAATAACACAGCAGATTAAGGAGCCTGCAAGCAGGCGCAGGGGCCTGGGGTTCAATCTCCAGGCCTGCTGCACTGGCCCCAATTCCAGGGCACACTGAGATGGCGATTCAGACTGGGCGTGGTAGTACTTGCCTGTAATCCCAGCTCTTGGGAGGCTGTAAATAGGCGGATCACTACAAGTCTGATCTAGTAGCGAGACCCTGAGTACCCTGTAGACCCTTCCCTAAAATACAAAAAAAAAAAAAAAAAAAGAAAGAAAGAAAAAAGAAAGAAAGAGAAAGAAAGAACAGGCCAAGAAATTACTTAACAGCTTTCAGAAGACCTTGAGGCTCACGGTACTTGTTAAGGTGACGTAAGCCCCTGGCTGAGAGCCCTAGGAAATGATCACCACGGAGCAGGTATGCAGTGTACAGTAGTGTGCTTTCTGACTTACCTGCTGCACCTGGCCAATGTGAAGACACTTCACATGGGCTGGCGAGATGGCTCAGCAGTCCAAAGCGCCTACTTAGGCAAGCTTAGGCAACTGCAGGGACCACAGTTGGATCCTGGCACCACATTGTGTGCCAGTCCCACCCCTAGGGCAGGCTGAGCCGTCTATAATATCATCTTTGTGACAGTTAAATCTCATCCCCCTCATCCCATCTCTGTGGGAGGGTTCTGTTTGCTCATTTCAGATATAGATGAATGATAGCAAAGGTAGTCTGAAAGAAAATATCACCAGGGCCCGTCCACGCCTCACCCTCCTCATGGGCCTGCATCTCCATAAGCAAAGAGCAAGGGCAATAAATGACTGGCCAGCACAAGGAAAAGTTCTGTTAGCATAAGGAAAGGTTTGGTGAGTTACACTAACAAAAAAGTACACAGCACATAATCAAAGGTTTCAAATCTAGACTTAGTCATCTTAGTTCACTAAGACTTGATTTCTCTTTTAACCTCATTTTATTTTATTTTGCCTTTGTAAGGGAAACAGTAGCAATTCAAAATGATAGGTTTTTATTTTTGAGACTGAGGAGAAAATGGTCGAATTGTCTTTTTTGACTGGCAAGATTAAACATCTGTGTTCTTAGGCACAGGAGAAAACTAGGAGGGGAGGGGAAGGGAAAAAAGGGGAGGGGAGAGGGAGGAGGGGAGGGAGAGGAGAACGACTCTCATTATGCTGGAGAGAGGGTCAGAAAGTATTGGTCCTACCTTTACCCCAGAGTGGCAGAAAGAAAGGGAGCTCTCGGATGGCCTGGGAGATCAGGTCGGAGAGTGGCACGGCCTCTAGGCTGGAGACCACGCTGGAAGAGTAGAACCCTGGCTCGTGCTCTGCACAGAGGGCCACAGGGCTGTGGCCCAGTATCACTGATCAGGGCAGGCATTGGGGGGTCCCTGTCCCAGCCAGGCATCCCATGCTCTGGATGTTCAGCTCCTCCTGTGGGGCCTGGGCTATGGGAGACCAAGGGGCTGAGTGGCCTGCATTGGGGTTTGGGTTGGGAAGAGTTCTGTTTCCGCTAGTGCCAGCACACAGCTCTTGATTTCTACATCAGAGAGAGAGAGAGAGACAGAGAGGGACAGAGAGGAATAAACGTATTCAGCCCTAAGCTCACCAGGACATCAGAACTTCTATGCTATGCTTGTCAAAGTCTTTTGTCTTCTTGGTTCCTAGGGTCGTGTGCCCTGCCTTGGGTACACTCCTGGTCCCTTGTGTTCCACTTGCGTTTGCACAGTCTGCCAAAGGTGGGCCTGTCTGTCCCCGGCAACGCTTATGAGGCCAGGCCTTGCAGGCCGGCAACATCTGGTTCTTGCGCACCCTTGCTTTCCTTTCAGGACTTCTGAAGGCTGTCCTCGAACCGCGTGTTCCTCCTCAAGCAGTTACCAAGTTTCACTGGCAGATGCCAGCTACAGTGGGGCCTAGTAGTCAGACAATACGAAAAAGGACAGAGGAATACTTAGTGGGGGATTTCAGAGTGGTTGTCAATAGCCATCAGGAATCCATGGTTCCACCACCGGCCCGTGGACCCTCCCGCACCTCCAAGGATGCTCTCAGATCTAGACATCATACATCTGAGTGAGGGTTCTCTCTTTTTTCCCTGTTTCATTTCTCGTCACCAACTCTTCTGTCTTCTACATGTTTGAGATGTAAATATCAACAAAATTAGAGTGGAGAACTCTGCTGAGTGTCCTTAGAAGGTGTGAGTCAAAGGCCGATGTGTGCCCCGGCCGGGTGCCCTCTGTGGGAGGAAAGGCTCATGAACACGTGCTGCGGTGCCTTCTTGGGCTGGCACTGTACGTGTGGCTTCTGGCTCATCCTCAGGATTGAAGTGACCATGAAATGGAAATGTGTTTAATGGACTCAGGACACTGAGGCAGCCTTGAAGGCACAGTTGAAGACACTCCCGAGAGAGGCCTTCCAGAGCTGCTGCGGGAGCCGCAGGGACTGTGGGAGAAGCGCGCTCAAGCCGGGAGGGGGCATTCTGAGGCAAGCTAATGGCAATGTGTCTTTTACTGTAATAAGCTTTCTGTGTTTTTCTTACATTTGCACCCACGGCACAGAGTTCTTCTGTGGCTCTGCAGGTGATGGAGCATGGTGTGAGCACAGTTCCTGCACTGCTGTCCTTTGGGGACAGTGGCATGGGACAGCCGAGGAGGGAGGAGGCAGGAAGGTTCTGGATTCTGTTTCCAGTTACTCGGTAGAGAGATGCTTCTCTTGGTGGTCAGAGGGAGGGGAGGCTGTGGTAGGTCCTTTGAGTTCCTGCAGGACAAGCGCTGACTTTTTGAAACCCGGACATCAGGGAATTCTGGTGACGCTCTCTCATGCCCTCTCTCATGCCCTCATGCCCTGTGCCCTGGTGGAGCCAGGCTGGCGAATGATGGCATAAGGCAGACCCGAGCAGGCTGCTGCCTTCGTGTGCCTTGGTGGACAGAGAGACCAGGACAGGGCACCGGCTTCAAGCCCTGCCCCCCACAGCAGCCAGGTGTTCTGATCCTTCTAGATTTTTATTTTCGCAGCATCGCATCCTCCCTGGTTCCCTTTCCTCAGGATTGTTTCACTTTCAGGAGCAGCATCTGTCCTTTGGGCAAGGCAAGATGCCAAGGGCTCCCTTCCAGAGCACAAGGCCAAATTTATTTATTTATTTATTTATTTATTTATTTATTTATTTATTTATTTATATTTTTTTTATTTTTTGGCTTTTTGAGACAGGGTCTCACTGTGCAGTTCAGGCTGGCTTTGAGCTCACTTTTGTAGCCCAGGCTGGTCTCGAACTCACACCGATCCTCCTGCCTCAGCCTCCCAAGTGCTGGGATTACAGGCGTGAGCCACCACGCCCGGCGATAAGGCCAAATTTAGAGTCAGGGCTGCTGGTGGAGCTCTGTGTTTAATTGAGGCTGGCAGGAAGGGCTGTCATTAGGAGGAACAGCACAGAGGACAGGGAAGGGAAAGGAAGGGAAGGGAAGGGAACGGAAGGGAACGGAGAGGAGGAGAGGAGGCAAGGCAAGGCTTGGCTCTCATTAGGACAGCTGTCCAAGGGAGAGACAGAGCAGCGAGTCTGCGAGGTCCAGCTGCAGAGACTCCCTGGGACAAGGCTGGGAGGAGAGGCTGGGGTCACTCCTGTGGCCCTGCCAGTGCCAGGAGCAAAGGCTATGTCCCAACACCAGAGGCACCAGCTGCTCGGGGCCAGGCCTGCTCATAGGGTGTATAGGGCTCAGAGAAACAGGGTCACCCAGTGGCAGAAGCTCAGCCAGCGGTCGCTTTGCTCCCTGGACACCATCCTGATGGGAATATTCTTGTTGGGAGCACGACGTTTAGTGATTTGGAGGACAGGGTCACAACGCTTGTCCTCCCTGCTGGCCTGCCCCACTGTGTCCTTCCCGGGAGCAGGTTGGGGTACCACTAGCTAATCCTGGGGTGCTGCCTTTCTGCCCTGTGTGCACCTGCTGCTCCTGAACAGCCCCTTCCCCCAGGCCCTGGACCCTGTGTGTGAGGATGACTGGGCTACCTCTGCCGCCTGGTCTACAGGGTCCTACGAGCTTGTCCCCACTCCCCTGTAATGGGCGCGTAGGAAACGCTCTTCTGGTTCTTTCCCAAGAGCTTGTGCAACATCATGAATGAAGGTGTTGGGGGCCCCTGGCCCTGCACTACAGTGACACGAGCGCACCAGAAGCCCACTGGTGCGGCTGCCTCTGAGTGTGCAGCTCTGTGGAATTCGACGCCCATCCACTGTGTGCTCAGCACCACCTTTGAGAACAGAACTTGCTCATTCTGCCAGTTGATCCTCTGTGTCCCTTAAACACTCGGCCTTCGACCCCAACCCCCCACCCTGGGGATCACTAACGCTGTTTTCTGTCTCCCTGATCTGACTGATCCCAGACCCTCATCGAGGAGGACTCATACTCTGCACAGCATTTGTGACTGGCTTATTTCACCTGGCACAATGTCTTCAAGGTTCATGCATGATGTGGCATAGGTGCAAACCTCTTTTCAGGGCTGCATAGTACTCCATCACATATGCGTATCCTATTTTCTTTATTCACTGGTGCATTGAAGGACACATTGCTTCTACCTTTTGCCTGCTGTGCCTGCTGCTGTAGTGGCTGTAAGCACCCAGATGCCGGCTTTCACTTCTGTAGCTTCCTTTCTTCTAGCAGCTCTCAGAGGGGACCCTTAAAGCTATTGCTCCCTTCCCAGCCACTTGCTTCATTAGCTGTATGGAGAGAGGCTAGGCTCTTCTCTGCCCAGCCGTGGCCACCAGGGCAGAGCAGCTACACAGTATACACCACGCCCAGGGTTTTCCTGGGCTGGGCCTTGAACCCTCAGCTGGGTGCCCGGGACAGTCATCTGCCCAGGCAGAGGTCTTAAGTGCATTCGAATTTAAACAAAAGAGGCACAAACTGGGAAAGAAATCTATATATACAAAAATGTAACACCATTTTTAAATGTAGGAGGCTGGGAGTCCAGAAAGAGGGAGCTCTGTGCGGGAAGGGATCTGCCGGAAGAGACCAAGCTGGGGCCGGCCAAGGAAACGCCCATGCCATCCCAACGCTGAGCCTCAGCTTCCTTGTTTGTAAACAAGGTGATTGTAGGAATTAAATGAGACAATGCAGAGGCTACTTAAGCAGAGCCTCCAGGCACCTCCCAGCCATGGTGCTACCGTCCCTACCAGCTCCTGGTTTAACTGGTGCCAGAGGTGTCCAGAGAACTTCCCAGGTGATGGCATTTTTATCCTTGGTGGTGCTGGAGGTGGACTGCAGGATCCCGGGCACAGCAGCCCTGTGGGAGACTTTCCTGTGCTCCACAGGGACGGGTCCCTGGCCCAGTGGGTGGTGGGCCCAGCCAGTATGCCACCCCCTTCTCGCTCTCCCCCTCTGCTGCAGAAACTTCCCAAAGTGCTGCGTCCGTCCTGTCACAGGACGCTCCTGGGCACTGGTGGCTGGCCCTGGGCCAGGGAGCAGGGGATCTCATACAGCCGGGCCTCAGTTTTCCCAGGAGCAAGATGAGCCAGCGCATGACCTTTGGCAAGTGTGTGGCACCTGCGGGCTGTCTCTGAGTGAGTTCTGTCAGGCTAGGATCCCAGGCTTCTCCTCCCCTCTGGCATCCTGGCCCTGTAGGGTTGGCCGCGCTCACTGTTGTACTGAGCCACCATCCTGGAAAAGCCTGGTGAAAACCTGGGCTGGGGTTGTGTATATGCAGGCCTGAATCACTGGGTCTTCAACCCGGGAGACTGCCATGCAAATCTTATGACGTTCTTGGAAAATAAATGGAGCAAATATTACAGGGCTGAAGTCATCGAATGCTTATTCTCCTTCCATCCTACAAGGAGCCAGGGGCCATCAAAGGCTGGACCGGATCAGGAGGGGCAGGGCGGGCTAGGCTGGGCAGGACAGGGCCCAGTGCTTCTCAGAGCACTGTCCTAACCCTTCCGGCTCACCTAGGCCCCAAGCTGTGGTGTCCTAGCCCCTTAGGTCTGCATTCCTCAGGGAAGATTCCCAGTGTTGCCTCTGTAGCAAATGGACGCAGGAGGCCACTCTCCTGGAGGCCACTTCCCAGGGCGTAGGCAGCGAGGACAGCAGGTGTAGGGAGGGGATGGGAAGGCTCTGCTTTGGTGTCTTTGCAGAAGTATCAGTACAGAAGACAGAGAATGCCACACGGGCCCTAAGAGACCAGGGCAGCAAAGCCTCACGTTCTGAGATACACAGCTGCCGCCTGAGAAATGACTCAGCCCAGGTTAGCCACAGGGCTGAGCAGAGCGTGCTCAGCAGCCCTTGGGCCCGGCCTGATAGGGCGTGGTCACTAGTCCAGTGGGAGGTACAGCTGTCCAGGGGCTGATGTCCTGAACAGCCAGGCAAGTTCGGGAGGTCACATGCCTGCCGTCTTCCTGAGCAGTCTCCAGTCTTTCTTGAGCACATTTTTCCCTTGGCGGTTGAACTCACGCTCATAGTTCTGGCGATTTCCTTTCTACGGTCGTCCTTGCAGCGCAGGTGTGTGGTGCTTCCCAGGAAGCTGAGCCGACTGCAGAGAGTAGGGCATGCATCATCACGTCTCCGCATACATCATCACGTCTCTGCACACATGAGCTGAGCTTGCTCGCTGCCCACCCTCACATCGGATGACCTCCCCAGACGCCAAACTGAGAAACTCTAGCCAGTTCTAGGGATCTTCTGTGAACCCCGTGTCCGCTCTGAGTGTCCTGAGCTAGGGACCTCTTGTCATCATCTCAGCCACATTGATTCCAAGCGAGCTTCCTAAAGCTTCTTCTCTGTCCTCTAGGTGGCCATCCTGTCCCCAAGGTGCTCTGGGCTCCTGGCTTCCCACACCCTGCGGAGTCCTCCTCCAGACATCCGCTGCCTGCAGTGACCCTGTCTTGCTCTCTTCCCACAGATTCGGAGCCCAGCACCTCGGACTCACAGACGTCCCCCACCCTGCTCCTCTCCTCAGAGGAGCCAGGCCCCTCCACCGCCACCCAGCCCACATCACCTGCATCTCCCAGTGAGCAACTGGCCCCAGGCCTTCTGGGTCCTGCTGTGCCCTCTGGGTGCAGCCCCGCTCCGGTCACAGCCCTGGGCTCTGGGGTCGCCTCCTCAACAGATGCTGCTCCTAACACCCCAGGGAACAAGTACCCTGAGAAGGACAGAAACCCCGCTGCCCAGGACACCTGCTTGGTGCCTGATGTTGGGGAGCTCCTGGCTGAACTACGGACCATGAACAGCCACTTGGGCGTCATCGCGAGAGCCCTCACCAAGCTGGCCTCAGTTCTGGGGCCACAGTCTCCACCAGACAGGCAGGATGTCAACTGATGGACAGGGGTGCAGGGGCAGGGCCTCTGGTCCCCAAAGTTGGGGTGTCATTAGACCCACCAAACCTCTTAAATAGCGTGTTGCTGTTCCAGCCTGTGAAGCAGCTGGATTCCTCGTTCCTATGCAAAGGTGGCCCTGCTCAGGGGACCCTTGGGCTGCCCCAGCTGACCTTCCTTGTCCCCTTTGCCCTGCTGGCAGGAACAGCGCATGCGGAGGCCACGATGGTGGTGGACGCCCTGCAAGGAGGCCTGGAGAAGCGCCCTTCTCTCCCTGCTCCAATGACTTTGGTCCCTGCAGGAGGGGGACGAGAACAGCACATCACTGAGGCTGGAGCTCAGGGTGGTCCCAGCTTTCCCCTCTTGGGATTCCAAGGGAGGAGTCTCTTCTTAAATATTTCCTGGAAAAAATAAATTTATATATATATATATATATATATATATATATATATATATATATATATATATATTTTTTTTTTTTTCCTCTAGTTGTAACCACATCTTAAAAAATATTAGACAA
Source organism: Myocastor coypus (assembly GCA_004027025.1). Classification (NCBI taxonomy): domain Eukaryota; kingdom Metazoa; phylum Chordata; class Mammalia; order Rodentia; family Myocastoridae; genus Myocastor; species Myocastor coypus. Next base: position 105,791 of record PVJA010001993.1, on the reverse strand, counting down.
CAGGGAAGTGAAAATAAACCCTGATGCATTTGGAAAAAGCAGGTGGGGGGTATTTAAATCTTTCTTATGAGTAAGAAATTTGCGTAATCAATAAAACTTTTCATATCCATTTTCTGGGTCAGGCCCCTCAGCAGTGTTTCTTCCTCTGTAGCCTTCTCTCAGCCATCAGGAGTTGGATCCAGGCTCAGGGTCCAGTGTCTGCAGCTATTTCTGGGGTGCTTTGGTGAACCCCACTATCCTGAGTAGAATCTCTGAGATCTGGGATAATGCAGATGCGTAATGCAGGCCCAGCAGGATTCTTCTCAGAACCTTTCTGTTTGGATCAGAATTGTAGTTAGGTATGCTCATTCTCTCAGAGTGAACATGCTATGGTCTCCAGAAACCAACTCAGGGTCAGAAACCTCAGGGATACAGTAAGGCTGCCCTGCTCGGGCAAGTGCCAGGCTGGCCCCTGGAGTGCCCACTGCAGGAGATGCGGGTGTTGTGGGCCTAAGACTCACTTGAAGCACAGGTGAGTTATGATGGCACTGTTACTTTAGCCAGCTGGGAATGTGATATACCTTCCCTTACTTCCCCTTGCCTTTGGACCCTGCAGATGTCCAGGTTCTTCCAAGACAGACCAAAACTCTGGGAATTATTTATTTTTTGAAGGAAGGCTATGTCAGGTTCAACATCCTCTTCTAAAGACGTCTCAGGGAATTTCATTCCAGTTCAACACCAATGTCTACAGTACTGGCAGCCAGGATGAAGGGGCACTAAGGGGGTTAGGATACTAGGATGAGGCCCCTATCCTCCCAAAGCCCCAGGCCCAGGGTCTCTGCCAGAGAGAATCACCAGGAGCTGTAGAGTGTGAACAGTTTGTGGGGTGGGGAGCAGCAGGGCATGGAGCAGGGCAGGCACGGGTGCAGGGGGTTGGGCTTTGGTCTGATTTGGGGGCCAATATTTAACCCCCCTGGTCCTCAGTCTCTGCGTCTGTAGAGTCTGACGCCTGTACTCCAGAACCAGTCAGGGAGTGGAAGGACAGCGCAGATGTCCCAGGAGAGCTGCACAAATGCCCTCCGCCCACCCCTCAGCTGAAGACGAGTCCGCTCATTTGCTCTGAGCCATCTCTGACACCCTGATATTCTCTGCACTATTAGGATTGGATTGAACCCCAGTTCCTTTCTGCTGCTGAGCTACATCCCAGCCCTTTTTTCTATTTTTTATTTTGAAACAGGGTCTTGCTAATTGGCCCAGGCCAGGCTCAGATTTGTAAACCTCCTGCCTCAGCCCTCCCGGAGTGCTGGGATTACTGAGTGTGCACAACTACCCTGGCTTCTTAGGTTCACTTTAACTGAATTTCTTTGTCTTAGGTTTGCAATAGTAACAGCCACAACAAAAATTCCTGAAGTCTTTTCAGGACAAAGATGAGCTGACCTACAAATCCTAAATACCCCATTGGCCAGCCTCACCTTGAGGGTTTGCCAGTATCCAGCCTATGCAAAGCCTCCCCCAAGAGGTATCAGTGCCAGGATTTTTTGGCTTCCCATCTTTGCAATCTTTGTATCTATGTGTGAATCCTACATGCCTGCAGATTTACCGATTTTGATCTCAGCCTGCCTACTGGCTACTGCCTACTGCCTACTTTCTTGCTCCTTTTATTGACTCTTCAAAGCAATAGGAATCTTCTCATTTTCAAAAGAGATACTGTATATGAAGCAAAATTGGCCCCACCAGTTCCTACGCAGGCTTCCAGTGTGTCAACGTGGTAAGCGCTGCTGTACTGACCCCGTAGGAGCGCCCGTGTTCCACTCTGCTGTAATTATGGTGATGGAGAAGATTCCCAGAGGTGTGATTTTCAGCACCTCGGGTGTCCACTCCTACTTCTGTTTTAGGTCTCTGCTATCATGGCTCAGAAAGGAGAAGTGAATGAATGGCAAGAGGAATAGATCAATGGGCCTTGGGCAGCTTCATTCAAGAACTTGATGGGAAAAGGGAAATGGAAACATGGTCCTTTACTGGAGGTTTAATTTTAGAATGAACACGTAGCAGGCTGGATCAGAGATGTGCAAAACCACTTTGCAGATGGGAATCCCGGGTGGTCCCTCAGATGGTGCAAGGCTTGTGGTCTGGTTAGGAATAAAAGCTGTCTGGGCTTGTCACCCCCAGGCCATCTGGGTTAGGAGGGAGCCACAAGGGTGCCGAAAGGGCTGGAGGGGTGACCACAGAGAGGCCAGGTTACCAGCTGCGGATATCTGCCTGCCCCAGGCTGAAAGAACCCGAGTAGGGGACTCCGCAGGGACAGTATATGGAGACTGTCCCAGAGGTAGTGCTGGTGCAGGGAGAGCCAAGTTGTAGCAAGAGACTGTGGCTTCCTGGTGGGCCGTGGGAGTGGATAAGGGATGGTAAATGAGGGTGGCTTGCTGTTGCCAGAGACAGGAAGCAACTTGCCCGTCAGACAGGTGCCTCAGTCCATCTGTGCTTCTGTGGCAAAATACCCACGGCTGTGGCAATCTATAAACATAGATGTGTTTTCTTGTAGCCCTGGAGACTGGAACATTTAAGGTTGAGGGTTGGTGTCTGGTCAGGAGTTGGGCTCTCTTCCAAGATGGCGCCTCTTGGCACTTCCTCATAGGCTAAACGGTTGGAGGGTCAGAGGGCTCAAGTGTCCTCGCTCATCCGTCCATCCTTCTGCTACGAGCACTGATCCATTCGTCAGGACAGACCCTGAGGATTTACTCAGTTTCCAAAAGGGCTGGCCTTTCACCGACATCATATGGGGACTTAGGTTCCAAAGCATGACATGGCATAGTGTTTGAGACACAGACCATGCTTCCTGGTCTATCTTCCTTTATCAAAAGCACATCTGCTCTCAAGATCCCTGGGCCCCTGCCAAGGGCTTCCTCGTGCTCTCTCTTCCCTCCACAAGCCCCTGTCAGCCAGTGCAGGAGTGAGGGCTGCCACCCCCTCTCACAAAGGGCCACATGGCTCACTCTTGGCACACAGCTGGTCGCCAGCAGAGTCTGGGATCTGTCTGTGTCCAAGGCTCTGACCGTGTCACCACCCAGGACTGCTTGGCTTTTTTTATTAGCAGCTCAATGCCCTAAACCGGTGAGCTGTCTTTGGCCTCTGGCTGTCCCTGGTTGGTGGCACAGCTGCATTTTGGAAGTAGTAGACATCTGAGGAGTGGAAAGATGGCAGGAAGTGATCATAAGGAAGTGGAAAACATGGCCTTCGGTACCCTGCCCCCTCGTCACTGCCTCAGTGGTCCCTGCATACTGGGAGAGGTGAAGCAGGGCAGAAGTGTGGGTGGGTTCAATGGCTACACCGCTGGGCGGCTTCAGAGCACCCGCAGCTCCCCAGGCCTGCAAGGCCAACACTGTTAACCACATCGCATGGATATGCAACTTTATGAGCTGTTACTGTGTTCTGTTCTCTTCCTTTCTCATTGCCCCAGGCTGCCTGACTTGAACAGCCAACTCTGCCTGGAGTCAGCAGGGGCAGGGCTTTCTGCCCCTGCACAGGGCTGCGCAGGAATCCTAGGCCCAGGGGCTTTTGCTGCCGACTCCTTCCCAGGGCCCCGTGCCTGTGCTCAGGGGCTGGCTGCAGCCTGTGCGTGCACAACTCACTAGTACCCAGAGGGCTCAAAGCATTTCCACAAGGTACGAGAGCAGAGCCCCAGCACAAGGCCACCAGGAGCATCTCCCGAGGCCCTGGGTACCAGCTTCTCCCCGCTAAATGCATGGCCTGCTGTCTCTCTTGCTCACCGGGCACTAACTTTGGGCCCTGCCACTCCTTTCTTAGCAGGCTCTCCACCCTGTCTGTGCCCTCCCCTCGGTGCCCAGCACTGCCCAGACATGCAGCTGCTGCTCCAGAAACTGGGAGGGAGCCGTCCTGAGGGCTCTGTAGGTGCCAGGCCTGTGGGCCAGCTGGCCAGCTTCAGCCTGCTGGACGTGCTGGAGCCGGATGACTGTCCGCGGTCACATGAATCCTTTAGCCACTCCCAGTCTTGGCCCAGTGAGCACGCAGGGAAGGCCATTGCTCCGGGCATCCCTGAGTCTCTGTGCAGAGTCATGCCAGCCTCTCTGTTCCCAGAGGTACCTTTTCGTATGTGTGATGGCTCCTTTTGGCTTAGATGTGCTTGGAAACCATTCAGCAAATACAAAATTCTGATCCTATCTTCTCTGACATCTCACTGTGTTCCTGAGGGCTTTGAGATACCTATAGAGGACATCACAATTTTGGGAGAAGCTAGAGTGTTGCCTGGTCTGCAGGTGGATATCAGAAAGGTCACAAAGGTCAGGGGTGTTGCACATAACAGCTGGGCTGGAACAAACCCCGGTTTCCTGTCATGCTCACTGGATTCCCTATACAAGTTTATCCCAGGGACCCATCGGCCCAAGCATACAGAGAAAAGCAACTGTGGAACTTCAGTGACCCTCTCCCCAGACAGTGGACACACATACACGCATGCACACACTCACATCCTTGTGCATTCCTATATACACCCTGGGGAGGGATTCCAACTTTTAAATTAAAAAAAAATTAGTTTGTTCTTGTACAGCTTGTGAACTCAAAACAACTTTCACATTTCTGAATCACTGGAAAAAAAAAGAATTTGTGACAAAGACCGTATGTGACGCTCAAAGCCTGAAATATTTACACTCTGGCCTCTTGCAAATGGTACTTGCCAATCCTGGCCTGGAAAGTTCCCTTGGTTGCTGTCCCTATCCCGCAGGGGTTCTCAGTCTTCCTGGAGTGCAGGAGAGCTCTTTGTGTGGAGATCTGCTCCCTTGTCCAGGCTCAGGAATCTAGAATTCATGGCTTTCTTGTCCCCTCCTCTCTGATGCCTAAACTTCCCCTAGCAGTGTCTCGCTGTTGCTTCATTTTTCTGGCACAAGGAGTGAATTGTGTGGTAGAGCCTTGGTCAGGAGATATCCCAAGGTGAATGAGGGGCTCCAGGTTAATAGTTTCTGCTGCCAATGGTACTCACACAAGCAGCCCAGGAAGCCTACAGATGACACAGCCAGGGCTGACCCCAAACAGCTGCTAAGAGTAGGGTGAGAGAAATGCCTTTCTGTCAAAGAAAAGCATGAAGTCCCTCGAGATCTGGCTGCCTCCACTTCCTCTCCACCACGGCCGCTTCTCAGCCAGTTCCTGTCTAGCCAGGCCACTCATTTCTTCATAGTCACTGAACCAGAATAACCACAAATCAAGCCGGAAAAGTGTGATAACCCTCTGAACTCTGTGCAGCCCCTGTGGGGCTTCTTCCAGCACACAGGCTCTGCTGCTCTGGGCTCTGCAGCTGTGACATCTCCAGCCCTGGGCCGGTGACTGCCATGGGCAAAAATGCAAAGAGGAAAGAAAGCAAGCAGTACATGGGATCAGGAACGAGGCTGTCGTAGCAACTCGAGGTGGAGATCCGCAGGTAGGCCATTCGGAGCTGGACTCTGAAATGACAGCAGGACCCTCTGACACACAGTGGATCTTTAAGCTTGACATGGGACAGAATATGCGCTGTGGCCTCCTCTCACCAAGACCTTAGAAGCACTGTGCTATTGACTTCAGGCTGGACTCATAAATAGAACATTATTAGACTAAAGAACCAGTCCTTCTCCAGCTGGTTAGGCCCAGAGTGGTCAGTCCATAAGTCAATACTGAATAAGAATTATGAAGTTGTAAATCAATGCGTCCCAGATCTGCAACTGGAATGAGAAAGCTGGAATCAAACTACTGAGGTTCTTCCAAGATCTTCCTGTACGTCCCTCCTCCAGTCAGCTCCATACATGCCCCAGGAGGCTTGTTTTCCAGGTCTGTCATGGGCTCTTGGTTTGGCGTAGATGGCTTTTGGGGGCACAAGATTTGGCCCCTTGAGTTTTCATTCAGGACAGATCGGCAGCTCTCTCACGTCTTGCTGGCCAGTATTTCCTCCTGTGGCAGGGTGGCGGCGGTGTTTGTCATCTGTACCACAGAGACAAGAAAGGAACAAGATGTCCATATGGGACAGACACATGGTGGGCGGCCAAGTCTGACTGGGGAAAGGATGCTTAGCTTACACTGATTTAAGTTCTCTGAGCCCCCACACTGAAACCCTAGACACAAGAATTCGTCCTCCCTTTGGAACCGTGTGTCGGATTCAGGAGTGTCCAGAAGTGCCATCTGACCTTCCCTGCTGCCTGTGGTCCCCTTGTCAGTCCCACAAACCCAGATGGCGCTCCTCCATCCCACTTCCAAAGTCCACTGGCTGGATCTCCCTTCTGTAAATACATTCCCCCTTCTCCTTACAGCCCCATTTCGGGGACATACTATGCACAGCCAGCTTCCTTTCCTGAAGCTCTTGTCAGCAGCCTGCTGTCCTGGCATGGGAGCTCTTGTAACCCCAGAACATCGTGGTGTGCCCCCCATGGCCTCTCCTCTCCACTGGGGAAGATGTGTACATGGTTTCACACAAATGCAGGTGGGCCTCCTGCATCTCCCCAAATACAGACCCCAAGAAGACCTCTGGGAAGATATCTAGGTTTCACCCAGTTCTACCTGCTCCTTTGGGGAAACTGAGGCCCAGAGAGGGGGAATAACTTGTCCAATATTGCCTCAGGCTTCTTATGACCCATTGTACTTTGTCCCTTACCTGGCTGCAGTCCTTATTCTTTCTCCTTGAGAGAGAGAGAGAGAGAGAGACAGAGAGAGAGAGAGAGAGAGAGACAGAGAGAGAGAGAGAGAGAGAGAGAGAGGGAGGGAGAGAGAGGTGTTGGCTATTTCCTGCAAGCTCATTCATGCCTCTTCTTTGCTATGTCTTTCAAGACCATGAGCCCACAAGCCCAAGACCCCAGATAAAATGTTCTGCTGCTCCAGGTTTCTGCCTCTGCTAGGAATGGGCACTGACGGTGATGTTGGATGGATGAGCTCCACCTTGGATTGTGTAGGGTGACTGGAATTTGCACCACTCATTGCACAGTAGGAGCAGGAGCAGAAAACTCATCCTGGAAACCGACCTCCCTCTTTGCATTCTTAGCCAGAGAGGTCCTGGGCAGGTAACGAGCCCCTCCTGCAGCAGGGCTTGCTCCCTCCTCCCATGCCCACGGCCTTGGTCATTCTGCATCTCCCACCTATTAAAGGTTCTGATTTTACCTATTCAGTTTCTAGGAAGATGTTCCATGCTTAAAATGAGCTGCGAGAAACAATATACTTAAAATGAGCTGTGTGTTAAAAGGCAACCCGCCGGAGGGAAGGAGGTATTTATGAATCAGATACTTGGTAAGGGAGTACTATCCAGAATAAATAGAGAACACCTACAACCCAACCACAACAAAACACACTACTCAAAAATGAGCAAGGGTCCTGGCCTGGCCTTTCTCCAGTGCAGATGAACAAAAGGCCACCAACCCAAGATGCCCAATATCAGCAAGCATTAGAGAAAGGCACGTGACTACTACTTAGCCCCAGAATATGACAGCTATCAAAACCTACAAGAGAAAGCATGAACCTGGAGGGATGTGGAGAAGCCAGATGTTATGCCCTGGAGGTACAATATAACCCTGCATAACTGCTACGCAACACTGCAGTGGCTTCTCAACACGTTGGAAGTAGAGTCACCAACTCAGCCAGCCTCATCACTTTTGAGTCTTTCAAGCTCCACACTTTTTTTTTTTTTTTTTTTTTTTTTTTGTGGAACTTGGGATTGAACTCAGGCCCTTGCGCTTGCCAAGGACGCGCTTATTCTACTGAGCCATCTCCCCAGCCCCGTAAGCTCCAAATCTTTGAAAGCAGAATCTTAAATGTTTGCAGGTCTATACTCACAGCACTGTTCGTCGTGGCTCACGTGTGGCAACAACTCATGTGTGAACAAAGGGGAGGAGAAGCCAACTGTGGTGTAGACCCTCACTGGGGAAGCTGAGTCAGCCTTGATGAGGAAGCAAATTCTGCCACGAGCTAGAATACAGGTGAACCTTGAGGACATTATCCTAAACAAAGTCTGCAAGTTGCAAAGGGTAAACACTGGGTGATTCCACTGATGTGAAGTAGCCAGAGTAGACAGGACGATAGTGATGGAAATGGCATGGTGGTAGTCAGGGTCTAGGGCACAGAGAGGTGAGGACTTAGTGTCTACAATAGGTACATAGTTTCAGTTCTACAATGGATAGTGGTGTTTGATGTATGAATGGTGGTGTGGAAAATATAAACAGTGAACCTCTTCAGTGCTCCAGGAGCTGTACACTTAAACATTGTTAAGATGATAAACTTTAGGTTATATTATTTTTATCACAATTAAAAAGTAGGAAAAGGTGTTATAAACTTTTAATAGTCTAAAAATGTATCCTTGAGTGCCATTTCTGGGCTGGGTTTGGCACTTACTTTTGGCCAAGAGGATAGAGCAGAAATGACACACACCAATTCCACACCCACACCTCTCAAGAGAGGCCCTGCACAGTTTGGAATATGTCAGCATAGGACACCTGTTACCATGACAACGTGCTCCCTCTCCTACCCTGCTGGAGAGGAGAGGCTGAGGAGCATAGCCAGCCCACCTCTGTTGTCCCAGGTGAGGCCCAGTTGGGGTCAGCCCCCCCTTGGACATGTGCACAAGTCCAGCCACAATTATCAGAGCCCCATAGCTCCCCCCCCGGCTGACCCTGGATGCTCACTGGTGCATGCATCTTAGGTTTTATGACTGCGAGGCAGCATGGCTGGGAAAGGAAATGACTGGAGTGGGAATTACCCCATGTACATTTTTATCACTCTTCTCCCCCCCCACCCCCGCCTTGTTTCAACCATCTGACTATATATTTCAACCATCTGGACACTGTTAGGTAGCGACTCATCATCCAATCTTTTCTTCTCCCTTAAGTTGGGTGCCCAGCTCAAAACCTGCGTTTCCCAGTTATGTGACACTCGTTTGACCAATGAGAAGCAAAAGCTGCATTGATTGGCATTCCTCACAGGAGGGTGGGACTTCTTTTGCCTGTCTCCCTCTTCCTCTCTGGAATTAGAATGCCATGTTGGAGGATATTACGACTCTGAAGTAGGGGTCCAAGCTATGAACGGGAGTAGAAAAGAGAAAGGGAAGGAGTGTGGGTCTCCAATGGAACGACCACAGTGCCAGCTCTGGGATGCTTTGTGGAGAAAAATAACAGGATTTCTCATCTTTTTCTGCCACTGTTTCCCAGATTCCTCTTACTTGTAGTTTTTCCTCATTCTTGAAATGTCCCTCAACACCTACTATATCCTCATTGGGTGTTTAATTCAGTTAAATATGGGAATTTCACAGAAAATAGCACTGCTAATTACTATACGGTTTGATCAGTTGTATACATAAATAATTAGCATTTATATTGGCTTATATTTTTCAGGGTTCTTGACTATTTCTAGATCTCCCACTACACACTGTGACTAGCACCTTTTATTTATTCTATAGCCAGGGAATAAGAAGTGAGGGAAGGTGAGACAGTTTCCTAAGAAGGATGGCCGTGCACCTCGAGGACCTCTGAGTCTTGGTGTTCACGTAGGAAGAGCCAGGCTGCAAGCTTGTGACTCTGTGTGGGGCCAGCCAGCACCGGAAGTCACCATCCACCATGCAGGACCAGCTCCTTCGTAAGCAGGGAGAGGAGGACGACGGGTCCACTTGTTACCCTTGGGTGTTCACAAATACTTTGCTTTCCCGCTCTCTCATAGAGGCTGTCGTTGCTAGCATCTGTGTGTCTGAGAAAAAACACTTTACATGCAGTACCCTGTAACTGTTGGAGCAGCCTTGTGAGATGGATTTGGTTAACACCTGCATTTTAAGGTTTTTTTTCCCCCCTGCTGGAGCCTTGTACATGCTAAGCACATGCTCTAGCACTGAGCCACATCCTTCCAGTGCCTTCATTTTAAAGGAGAATAAATGGGGATCCCAAAGTCGTGCCCCAGTGAGATGCAGAGTGTGGGTGGGAGCCCTGGGGGCTGCTGCACCAGGAGGCCTCTGCTCTTCGTCCTGCATTTTCCTGTGTGTACAAGCTGTTCATGTAGCAAGGACAGGCAGCCAACTCCCTCCCGGTTCCAGGGATCCTTGAAATTCTCCACCTTCATTTGCAGTGAGCTTGGCACCCTAGGACGGGGTGGTCTGGATGGAAAGGAGGTGGAAGTGCCGGTGACTTGTCCAGCAGGACAGTCATGACTTTCACGGTGGGCCCTGTCCCCTACTTCTTTCTCTGCTCCTGGGGACCCTGGACCCCAGATGCTGAGATGCTGGCCTCTGAGGCCGAGGAACTTGGATCCCTGAATCACTGCATGGAGGACCCAAGAGTTTCCCAGTCCCTGTCACCACTTGCCTCCCCTAGCGAACAGAGCGGCAATGATAGGAATAACTTTATGTGTTTACGGTTTCTGGTGCTGATACTGAACAAAATACATTCTCTGTCTTCATAAAAACCTTGAGAAATAAATGGGGATTATGAGCTGCATTTTACAGGGAAGGGAAATCAGTCACTAAAGACCACACAGTGGGTAGGTAGGGTAGGTGGTCAAACCAAGGTCGGGCTCTGGGCATTTTCCCCACACTCTATAATTTTATAACTTCCTAGTATGAGGTTATAAAAGGAAGCAGAAACCTCTGAGGGGGTGGGAGGTCCTGCTGCATAGAGTTCTGCAGATTAAATTAAACACCTTGAGGGACGAAGAGGCAAGATAGTGGTGAGACAGGTGCACCACATTCCAGAGGTTTGTGTTCTTAAGTCAACAAGGGGCTTTCGTCCATGGCTGCCCAGACTCCTGGGTGGTCCTGGGGATCCCATGCCTGGTGCTCAAGCAGCCTGGTGTGTTGGTCTCCAACTCAGATCACAGGCTCTGAATCAAAAAAGGAAAAGCTGTGTCCTCTGGGTAGAAATGCCCAGCCTCCCTGGGAGAACTTGGAGCCCGAGTGTCCCTCCTCATCCCACACAACAATCATTATGTTGATTTTCAGGCAACTCTTTTAAAATTAATTAATTAGGTACAGGGTCTTGCTTTGCAGCTCAGACTCATAGTGACCCTCATGTCTCAGCCTCTCCAGGGTCGGGATTACAGGCATGAGCCACCATGCCCAGTTCCAGGGCCAACATGGCATGTGGTACTGGTGGTGGGAACTCAGGTCACTGGGCTTGTCAGGTACTTAGACCACTGAGATATCTCCTTAGCCCATCAGGTGACTCTTGATGGTATCTCAGACATATCACCCTCTACATCCAGTTTAATTCTCACCAGAACTGGCTGTAAATGTTTTTTGTCTGTTTGGTGGTAAAACTCAGAAAGGTCAGCTCACTGTAAGGTAAAGAAAGCACTGATAATAACTCTCCTACTTAGGAAGCATGCATTATGTGTAGTATTTCTTTTTTCAGTACCGGGGATCGACCTCAGGACCTTGTGCTTGCCAGATCCAGCAGAGCTATCTCCCTGGCCCTATGTATAGCATTTGGTTCAGTCCCATAACTGCTCTCCAAGGTTGCTATTACCATGCTCACCCTATAAGAAGGAATCAGGAGGTTTAAAACTTGTCCAGGACGATGAGCTAGGGTAGCCCCAGTGGATTTGTATCTCTGGTGCCTGTGGGCTGGACCCTGCCTCCCTCCTGACTTCTAGCATTGAGGTGGCTCTTCTTGATTCTTGTTTTAGGATCCCGACCCTCCAGGAAGACTTCTTCCCTCCCTGTCTTGCTCCATGAGAGCGGTCTGTCCTCCCTGGCCCTGGGGACCCTTTGCCTAGTCCCTTCACTGGTTGCTGCCAGGGGATGGCAGCTGTGTGCACTGAGCCCTTCAGCTTCAATACCTCTGCACCCCTGACTGCGGCAGTCCCACCCAGCCCTTCACAATCACCTGATTTCTGTCTGGGTGGCGCTGAGCAGGAGCTGAGCCGTTTTAGAGATGACAGTGGCAACAACCTTCAAGAAGAACTCACTGAGAGCTCAGCAGAGTGTGAAGCCCGAGCAAGATGAGTCAGCGCAGACTCTGCCCTCCCCAGGGCTTTACAGTCTGGCAGCGGAGCAAATAGCACGGCAGCTTCGCCTTCCTCGCTGTCTTATGGTTATGTTTTCCTGCGCTTGTGCGAGGCCCACATGGGCTCAGGTTCCAGGGAGGCTGGGGCCTCGCAGGGCTCCTGTGGTCTAGGGGCCCGCAGTGTTCCTGCATTCTGTGTATGGTGCTTACCCCTGCCCCAGGGGCGCGGCTGCTCTGGAGCGCCTCATCTGCCTGCAGCACATGCTCAAGAGCAACCCCACCAAGCTTGGGGAACAGAGGCACCGGCAGGCGGGCCTTCTTGGTGGCGCTGCAGCCCTCCCCTCCTCTGAGCTTGGTCCTCCACAGGGTCTCCCTTTTCTCCTGGGGGTTGTATTGGAGCCAGGAAGAGGCTGGAGTCAGCAGAGGTTGTGCTGAATGGGATCAGTGTCAGGGTTCAACTTCAATAACAAGGCCTGTGTGGTGACGTGTGTCTAGCATGCTCGTGGTACACCGACGGTCCCTGCCATGAGTAGCAGACACAGGTGTACACATTGACCCACATGGTCACGTGGCAGGAGCTGGTGTGGCCATGAGAAGTAGCAGACTATTGATAAAGCAATGGGAATGAATTTCAAAGGCATTACACTGAGTAAAAATAGCAAGAGAAAACTAGTATGTAGGGTCTGGTTTCCATTTTCGTGACTGAGAGCAGAGCAGGGGTTGCTGGTAAGGGACGAGAAAGCCCACAGAGAAAGTTGGGGGAGGGGTATGCATTCATCTTGACTGAGGTGACAATTCCACGGGCCTGTACGTGTCAGAAATCATGAAATTGCGTGGTCTAAGTACTTGAAATCTGTTGTATGTCTACATATCTTAATAAGGCTGTCTTAACAAATGTAAACACATATTCATTTTAACTCTACGATCTTATCTTTAATAACCTTCCTAAGGAAATAGTTGAAGAGGGGCACGATTGATGTTCACTTGGTAGAAAACAGCGAGCAAAGAAAAACAACCTAGGAGTGCAATAAGAAGGAATAGTCGAGGAATTAGTGCTTGGGTGAGTTCCAGGTGGCTGTGGAACACTGTATGCTTTTGTGAAAACATTAAGCGCGCAGTGCTGGAAAGACGGGGCTGATCATGTGGCATGGGTGAACTTTGTGACCGAAGTCAGTCACCAGAAGAAGCCATGTGGACAGGACAGACAGGAAGAGGCCCTCACAGTGTGCACGGTGGCTGTCATTTCCAGGTAATGGGAGGTTGCAGTAATTTAAATCTTCTGGGTGCTTTTACATATTGCCTGAGTCTTTTGCTTTTGAAATGTATCACTTGTTGCTGTAGAAAAACATTTAAGCAATACTTTTGCTGTTGTTGTGATTTTTGGTGCTGGCCCCCAGCCTCTCTTCCCAGTCAAGGCTTTGCGGGAAAGGGCCTGTCCTTCTTTCTATCCCCAGACCATGTGGGGGCTGCAGGGAGCAGGAGGATGAGGGTGCTGGGGGTGCCGCCTCAGCCTGGGCCTTGCCACTCCTTCCTGGTCCCCGTGAGGGGTGCACAGCTGCTCTTAGTGCATTCCCTGGGCCATGGGCAGGCCTTGGGAGGGGGTGATCCGCAGGCCTCCTGGTCCTTCTCTGTTTTCTTTCTCTGTACTCTTTAAAATCATCCAGGTTTGACCCTGGCCACCAGGACACAGGCCTGTGACCCAAGCCCAAGCCACAAGCCCTTGACCTTCCCCCAAAGCCATGCCACAGGGTGGGGAGGCCAGGTCCACTCTGAGCACATGGGTTATGGACTACCCCAGCGACTTCCTTTTCTCACTTAAAAAAATATTTGATTATTATTTTTATTGGTAGTACATAGCGATTGCATTCCTCATGGGGACAGTGACATGGCAGGCAGGCTGGGTGACCTTGATGTGCTCATCTGAAAAATGGGCCGCAACTGCTCATCCTATGGGACTCGGTCATGTCCCACTCCCTCCCTAACCATTGGCCACATGCTGTGTGTTAAGCACAGGGCTGGCCCTGGAGACACAGCAAGGAAGTCAGACAGCCTTGAGTCTCAATCCCTTATGGTCCTTCCCTGCTGGGATGCTGAGAGGCCTTGGATTATCTATGGGTCTGTCTGTTCTCACTAACATACACGAGGTGCTTGGGGAATGTCACTGTTGTCCCTTGGCCAGGCTGCCTGCCATACAATGGCCCTGCCCAATTCCTGGAACAGTAGGTACCAGCAGATGCCTGGATAGGAGATGGGGGCTAGCTAGTGGGGAGTCCCCACAGTCAGCCATAGTATCTGAGTGACCTGCAATGTCAGCTCATGTGCCTAGGTGCCAGGCAGCTGGAGAACCTCTAGGAGTCCTGGAAGGGGTCAGCTGCTAGAAAATCATGTGATGTCCTGTCTGACATCGGGGAAGCTTTGAGTTGGCTGCTGGAAATAACAGATTCTGAGATGATGGTGTCCCACAAGAGGGTATTCATACTGGACATCATTCATGCACATCAGAAGCATTTGTTGAGACTCATTTGGTGATGGGCTCTGTGCTTAATATGGGGAAGAGCCAGAAGGACCATGAATCAGCCTCCAGATCTTTGCCTATGGCGGGCAGGGATGGAAATGGACAAAAGGAGACAACTGGAGGCCTTTGGACCAACGTGGATAGAGTCAAGGTTGGTGCACTGGAAGTTCAGAATAGGCAGCACCAGTCTGACACAGAGAGGACAGGAAGTTGGAAAACACAGTGGCTGGCGGCCTGTGAGGTTTTAGCTTGGCCATAAAGGCTGGACCCCAGAGGTGCTTGACATCTGCCAGTAGGGTTTAATGCCACCATCTTCTTTGAGTGAAGGTCCCGAAAGTTGTACTTCTCCTTGCTTTTGCGCAGTCAGAGTGAATAGTAGGAAGAGTGAAGGCCAGGGTCGTGTTATCTGTGCCAAAATGGTTCCGCTGTGTCTCAGGGACCATCTGGGTATGTGTACGTACTCTGAGCCCAGATGGGCATGCGGAGGTGGATGGAGGGACAGGAAGATCAAGTTGGAGGGTTGCACCCCATGGGGTGGGTGGTCTAGGAATTGACCTGGGACATTCAAGGAGGTAGGAGTGAGCCCTGTGCTCTACAGAAGAGCAGCCATCGAGGAAGCAAGAGCAAGAGGGACAGAGAGCCCTTCCTGGTCCTCACTGCAGTCCAGGAAGTTGGCATTTGCAATCCTGTGGAAAGCTATTGTAATTCTAGTGAGCTAACTCCAATCTACCACTTCCAGGGCAACCCACGGGGAGAGTAAAGGCACTGAGGCATATCTGTAGCTATGGGGAGCCAAGGGGTCCTAAGTCCAGCCATGGTGATGCCCATCTGAAACCAAGGCCTTGACTCAAGGCTGAACCCAGGTTTTATGCATTCATGAAGAAAGAGGTGGCCTGAGCATGAGTGACTGTGTGAGAATGGTGGGAAGCAGGTGGGTGCTGTGAGCTGGGCTAGGTAGGAGGCCTCCATTCACCCCCGAAATACGCAGAGAGAAGATTTGTAGACAGAGCAGTCTTCATTATACAGTTGAGATAGTATCTCATGTTTGGGGTCAGTGCTCTACCCCTGATGCGTGATCTTTTAAGCCCCAGGAAGTTGCAGCCTCTGTCTTGAGGCTGGATCCCAGATTTCAAGCGACAGGGTGTAGCAATGGCTTTTCACCTGGTCTCAGTCTCTGGCCCAGGTCACACTAGAGAGAGGCAGTTGGAGCTTCCTGGGAGACACACCTGCCATCTTCAAAGACTGTCACCAGCACCTGGGCTAGACAGATATGCACTGCTTAAAGCCAATTGAAAGGGGTAAGGAAATGCCCTAGCCAGCTCTGTATAATACCAGTAGGGAAGCAGGGTCAGGCACAGTCAAAACGGAGACAACTGCTCTTCTTTCAAGGACAGTCACCCAGGTGGTCCTCAATAGGAAGCACGAAGGCCCCGCAAGGGAGGTAACATTTGGAATGTTCAAGGCACAGCAAAGAGGCCTGGGTGGCTGGAGCTGTGGCCACAGGAGTGGCAGAGAATCACGTCACAGAGTTGATGTGAGCCAGCCCACATATGGAGCACTGTGGGCCATTCCCAGGGACCTGGGCTCTAAAGCTGACTTAACTGAGAAGGCCTAAAGACTGCTGAGAGCAGGAGCCCCCTTCTCTTGTGAGGCTGGCAAGTTTGTCCTTGGCTGACCCCTGGCACGGAGCAGGTGTTAAAAGTATACACTGGGAGAAGGAATGCCCTGCATTCCTGTACCTATCCAGAGACAGGGTTGTGCCAGCTGGCATGGCACCATCACAAGCAGCCCCAGGAACTCGGTGACTTGATAGGATAGACGTTATTTTTCACTTGTGTTATCTGAGGGAGCTATTGGCTGTAACCCTGGTGGACAGAGCAGGGTGAATGCACATCTGGGAGTTAATATTCAATTTAAAAAGGCCACGTAGAGTGCGAAACCATGGCCAGCTAATCTTAACCTCACCTAGATTGCACACTTGGCAAGGTCTTTTGCTTACGGGGCCCACCAGGGCCATCTGACGGGAAGGCTGCCGCCAGGATTGAGTCACCCATCGGCTTTGTGCACAAAGAACAATGCGTGTGATTCATTACAGAAAAGAGCCATGAGACAATGACTTTTTCACCCAGGAACCCAGAGGTCATCCCTGGGTGGGGCTCAGCCCAAGCGATGGTTCTGCTTAGATGGAGCCCTCAGGTGGAGCTATGAGTGCAGCCCAGGAAGAAGATCTGGACCACAGCGGGTCTCTGTTGGTCCGTTTTCCCTTGCTGTGATGGAGTCCTTGAGGCTGCAAACTTTATAAGGAAAGATTTTTCTACAGCTCGCACTTTGGAGGTGCAAGAGTTTGGCACCAGCACTGGCTCAGCTTTGGCCAAGGCCCGTAGGCTGGATCACACGGCAGATGGCATCACGATGGAACCGTGAACGAGAGAGGTCGCATGGAGAGACGGGAAGCCCCAGTGAACCCTCTCACAAGAACTAACCAGAACTATTGCAGGCTAGTGGCCCCTCTGATCTCGTGACTTCCCTCCACACGCTGCTGGCCTCTTAGCACCCCTGGGCGCTGAAATCTACCACCACACTCTAGTCACAACCAAACCATAGCAAGTTCTACCAGCTAAGCTCTCAGCATCCCCCGGCGAGGACAGGGTGTATTAGCCTTGGGTTCCTGGGCGCCACCCTGGGATTCACTGGAGACAGGCAGGACCTTCTCAGCCTTTCTCCTGTGCTCTCAACAGAGGGGTCTCAGGATGACAGCAAGGCTGTGAGCCCCCTGCACAACCCTCTCCTTCCCCTCAGCTCTCTGCACTGAGGCACCTAAGGTTGGGACCCGAGGACTGGTGCTGGGTGACAGGGGTCATGTGCTGTCCAAGGGTGGATGGAGATTCAGGGAAACAACCTCAAGTCTGGGCGAATGTCTCACATTGGTGTCATACCACAACCCAGAGAGGCCATCAGGAGCCCCAGGCTCTCAATTTCATACCTGACTCACCAGATTTGCATGGCTGCTTGGCTCATAGTGAAAGAAAGCCTCTCCCTGACAACCGACAATCACCTTTTCCTTCCCATTAACCTTGAACCTCAGCCTCTCGGTTGCAACACACCCTACTTTTGAGAAACGATTCCTTAGAAATCTCCCAGCCACCAGGAAACCACTCAGGCCGGGCTCTCTATTGTTGGGTACTTTTGTGGTACTGGAGCCTTCGCCTCTTAATCGCACCAGGCAATTAAAACTGGATCATAGCCGCCCCTCTATGTACCACAGATGAGGCTGTCTCTTCCTTTCAGGTCTCATCAAGTTCAATGGGCTTAGGAATACCTCTGCTGGGCCCTGGGTGTGATCTGAGCTGATTTATAGTGGCTCTAAAATGTCTCACAAAAGACAAATTAATTCTCAGACACCTTTTCAGCACCTCCTTGGATAAAGAGATTAGGGCCAAGATGTGGGAGCCAAATTGTTTTCCTCAAACCCCATTGGCTGGCAGCTTTGAGGACACACCCAGCATGGCTCCAAGTCTTGTAGGACTGTCCCGTCATTTGCCTTCTCTATTTCGGCCTCTGTTTCTCAGTTTTGATTTTGACGTTGGCTCACCAAAAGGACACATGCCATGGGCACTGCGGTTGCAGGCGGTGGCTGGGACTTTGAACACTTTTGGCATAGCCAGGGTTTCTGCCAGGTTGGCCCCTCTAGCGATTCCAAGCACTTCTTCCTACAAGGCACAGCAACGCATCCTAGCCAAGTCCCCGAGAGTTGTCATTACGACTGATGACAGTCTCTGTCTTCCAATAAAGAGAAAATAAGACCAGGCCTTAGCAGAGGGAACTGAAGACAGGCACAGGAAGGGCGATGTTGAGAAACAGACTGAAGATCCGACTGGGACAGGGGAACTGTCAGAAGTCACATAAAGTGAAGGCCGCGTTTTCCATCAGTGGACTCTTGACTGCCGCATTTTTAGCTCCAACTGAAAAAAATAAAAATCTAGGCTTCTCCCTCTCTTTCTATAAATTGGATAACTACTATTTTATGTGTAAAGGCTTGAGAAAAGTGCCTTCCTTTTAATAGGTTCCTTGGTGGAGATGGAAGTTTCTTTTGGTCTTTCTGTTCATTCTCAGTGTGACTTGCATCCCAGCTCTGTCCCTCAGTGCCTTGTGACTCTAGAGAAGTCATTGGAGCTTCTCTGAGCCTCCCTTAGAAGGTGGGAAAGCAGTTGGGAAAGCGGCTGGGCTGATGCAGATAGAGTTGTGGGTGACGTGAGTATTATAACAGAGTGCTCGCCAAACTTTCTAAAGCCAGGCAGGATCAGGTGACGTATGATTTCTCCTTCCTCATCCTCTACTGTCCTCCAAACTCATGATCAATTCTTTTCTTATTTTCACACTGGTGAAAAACAGAAGCTGAGCAATATTAAGCTTAGATATTTGCTTTCAGAGAGAATCCAATTCTGATCGGAAAAAGATTGTGCCAAAGCAGGTGAGGAAAACACTTAAAACTCTTGGCAGCTGACTCCAGCGGCTATCACCACAATTCTTCCAGGTGATAGCAGGATTTTGTAGGGCAAAAAAGAAGAAACACATATCTAAAGCGTGTTTAAAGAGTGTAGGTCACGGCAGGGCAGGAACTCCTACTTTATAAATGATGTTGAAGTCACGGACAGATGGGAGACTGTAGGACAGAGTAGAAGAGAGTGGCACCAGACACAGCTCAAATTCCAGCTCCAAAACCTAGAAGCTGTGCTACACTAAGGACCCTCTCTGCGTTTTAATGTATTTATTTGGAAAACGAGGATAGAGATGGTAGTGCCTACGAGCAGGGCCATTGCTAACACTAAGTGTATGGCGGGCTGATTTGCCTAGGTACCTGGCCTGCAGTAGATACTTGTCTGTATTACTTAGGGTCATACTGGCTGAGGAGCAGTGCAGTGTCAGATTCCAGGGCTTTAGGCTGTTGTTATTCTATGTCTTGACCATGTACGAAGCTCGCTGGGGAAGCAAGAGCCTTCCTCTAAGAGGATCCAGAGCAAGAGAAACACCCGCCAGTCTTCTTGGCGCGGGGATTCAGACTTTTATCTTGTGATCTCTCCACCCCCTGAAACCTAAAGTCTTCCAGTCAAGTAGCAAAGGGAGAAGAGAGAGTGGAGAAGCCTTGCCTGTTTCTTCAAGCCATAGCCTTAGAGGTGAAGCTCGGCTTTCAACCACATTTCATTAAGGTGAACTGTGGCCTCACCGGGCACGAGGAGAGCTGGGAAATGTAGTCCTACTTTAGCAGCCACTGCTCAGCACAAACTCAACACTCTGGAAGGGCCACATTGTTTCACACCAGCAGTTACCTCTTTGCCACGAGGCTCCATCGGCAGTAGCCACTTATACGCCAGTGAGCAATGGCTTCATAGGAAACCGAGGATGCAAAAAAATGCCAAAGAAAATTGGGGAAAAATCACAACATGGTGGACAAAGCTAGATGAGTAAACGAGTAGATTTGATAGGACTCTGGGTCATGGTTTATTTGGCACTATTTGAAATCAGAGTGTAATATTTTTATGAATCCATCAAACGCATATTTATTGTACTGGCTGGATGCATGACACTGGGCCAGCATGGGGGAGGGGTAAGAAGGTCTGCAGAAGTGAGGGAGCCTAGAAGCTGCCCTCAGTGTGCCTGCTCTGATAGAGGAGGGGAGAGGTCCTTCAGGCATTGCCAAGACGACCAGATTGAACAGGGGCCAGGAAGGGCACAGTGCTGTGGGGTTGGAAAGGGTGGCATGGCTTCCACCCTTGCAATGGGTCTCTGCTCGTATGTGCTTTTGAGAGCTCCATTCAAAGGTTCTATTTCATAGGTACGACCTGGGATATCCCAAACATACCCAATCCTTTGGCTCTTTCTTATCTTACCCCCCCCCATGATGCCATTATTTATTTATTTATTTATTTATTTATTTATTTATTTATTTATTTATTTATTTATCTGGAGGATCTTGCTTTTGGAGAAGAGCAAGGCATGTTATTACCCATTCTGCTACCAAAGTGAGCTCAAGGCCAGCCTGAACTGCACAGTGAGACCCTGTCTCAAAGAGACAAAAAAAAAAAAAAAAAAAAAAAAAAAAAAAAAAAAAAAAAAAAAAAAGAAAAGGCTTCCCACAGGTTTGGGTAAATCCACAGAGTCCTCACAAATTTGTTTTGGTGTTGCTTGGCTCTTTCCTATCTTGATGTTGAAGATGGGCCATTTTCATGGACAGTGGACCTGAGTCTTGAAAGATGCACAGAGTTTCAGGGTGTATAGACGAGTCCTTTGTCACCATAGTGCTCTATGCAACAGAGAGGTCTTTGGACTGTATTGGCTCAGTTTCATTGGAACCCTCTCAGTTCCAGCTCTGGTTCAGGAAAGGCTCCTATCAGTCAAATGTTTTTCCCAGGTTTTTGCCCTGACACAGAGCTTAATAAGTGATCTGGCTCCCATGAGGTAGGTAGGGGCACTGGTATTGCATGCATTAAATGGGAGGGTGAAGCTGGGCTGGCCTTTGACCTGGATAGAGCCCCTGTAGGTGGTCAGAGCAAGGACAAGACCTGACTTTAGTTGATCAGGGTCATGCTGGGTAGACTTAGGCTAGATGGAAATACCGTAATGCACTTGCACGACTGTAGCACTTAATAAACATTAGCTGCTGCTTTTATTCCTCTTACAAGAATGAGGGGTGGAGAGGGATGCCAGGGCAGTGGGCAGACTCCTGAAGGTGCATGTCGCCCCCCTGTCCTGCCAGCTTCTTTCTTACACACAGGTTCTGCTGGGACTTGGGGACATCACATAGTTCACAGGCTAATGGGAGACAGTCCCAGGCCCCAAATCAGGTTGGCAGTATCCTGAGTTTGGGGTTGTCTCAGAAGAGAAAGAAACATTGCTGGAGCCCCTCTTGTGTGTTGGACATGAAAGGAGACACTGTAATAAGCAGAGAAATGAACAAGACTGATGTGGTCCCTGCCCCTGCTGGTGTAGCTGAATCTCAGTTTCCTGAGATCCATCCGACGAAAGATTGACAGGAAGCAACCATAGCAGGTTTTTTTTTTTTTTTTTTTTTTTTCTCATCCAATACTGGGATTGCAATGGAAGACCAGGGTGCTCTGGAGTATACTGCAGGGGACCTCACTGGTTAAGGCACCAAAGAAGAGACACCTTGGCCTGGACAGCAGAAGGGAGGTGGTGTTCTGGGAAAGGGAGCAGCACCCTCGTAGGCCCTGAGCAGGACAGAGCACAGGGGCAGAGGTGGTGCATGAGTGGATCGAGGTCATTGTTCTGAGGGCAGCGGGCAGCGAGGAAAGATTTCCAACCCCCTAAGACTGACTGTGGCCCTGAGCAGTCCCTGTAACTCTGGACTAGCCAAGTTTTGTTACAGTGAGAACCGAGGTACGGCGGGAGCCTATTTTCTGTCTGTCTCCTCGCCATCATCTCTGGTGAGGGGCTGCTTTCTGTCCACTCCCTTGCTAACAGAGGCTTCTTGAGACAAAGACCATGGACACTGGGATCAACTGGCCTGGAATCTCCATTCTGTCTCTCATCTCTCAAATTCTAGCTGCCTGAAATGTGTAAAATTCCATGCATCATGCTGGATGGCTTGGAGGATGAGTGGCAGAAGCAGCAATTCCAGTGCTGTCCCGAGGCCTGCTGTGCAGTGGACTCAGCAAACAGGAGTTCCAGGTAATCCTTCCAGAGAGGCAGACCCAGTGAGAACCAGTTTCCCGAATCAGGTTCTTACTCTACAAGGGCACCTGACAGAGCCAGGTGGCAGGCATGGGCGGTGTGAGGTAGGGGAGGCCGTGACCTTTCCCAGAAGCTCTGTAACCTTCCGGTTCTCTGAGAACTGGAAAGGTGGACAGTCCCCACGGGCCTGAGTGAAAGGCACCAGATGAATGTGAGCTAGAGCCTCAGGGAAGTTATTTTGGTTTTGTATGGACTCATTTCCAAAGTTAGTAAACACTTATTTAAAAAAGAGATAGAAAAAAAAAATCACAGTAGTCCCAGTGTACAGCAAGATCTAGTCAGTAACTTCAGATGGTCTTTGGGATCACCAGTGGGGACCGTGGTTTGTGCTCTCGGCTGCTCTTGGCTCATCTGTTCGCTCTGGTTGAGGCCAATATTGCTTAGGTTCTGGTATGATGCGAGCCGCTATCTCTTGGTGACATAGACATGGCTTTTGTGTTCACTTCTCCCATAGGAGCATAACTTGTTTTCCTTCTTTTAAAAGTGAAATAAAAATTCAAGACAAGACAATAGGAGGGAGGGACTGGGATATAGTGCAGAAGCCTGCCAAGTGTGAGGTCCTGAGTTCCACTCCTAGTCCCCCCTGCTCCCCCCAAAAGAAAATAGGAGGGTAACAGTGGTTAATACCTTGGCTATTATTACCTTTAAATTAGAGTGCAGAATATTGTTATTTAATTGTCCAAACAATATTAGTACACACCTTTCTTTTCCATACTCTGAGAGAAATGTGTAGCATAACTATCCTAACTAATTACCTCTTCTTTTTCCATCCCCTTCCAATTTCTCTTTTCGTTGGATGTTTCTTCCTTCCGTGCAATATCTATTGTACATTTTGGATCTTATTTACTGTTTCAGTTTCTTATACCAGGGAGACAACATGGCATTTGCACATGTGTGCCTGGTTTATTTCCCTTACAAGTATGGTCTCAAGTTGCATCCATTTACCTATATAAGTCTCTATCTAGTCTATCTTTCTTTATGACTGAGTGTCACTCCATTCTATACATAGAACACATCTTTTTTATCCATTCCTCAGTTGATGGTCATTTGTGTTGTTTCTATGATCTACCTAGTACAAATTGTGCCACTATAAACATGGGTGCACATGTATGACTGTGGTATGATTTTCTTTTTTTGTGGCTGACTCAGCCCGTCCTCAGGGTGGGGATGGCACAGCATGTGGTGCTGGGGGTTGAACCACTATCCCTGTGCTTTGCCTAAGCTTGCCTAAGCAGGCACTTTAGATTGCTGAGCTATCTCACTGGCTCCTGTGTGATGTTTTTAATTCTCCTGGAAAGATACCAGAAGGGGAAAAGCTGGTTCCAATGGGACCCCTGATCCTAGTTTTTTCAGGGATCTCCACACTGATTTCTGCAGTGGTTGCACCAGTCTGCACGCCCACCAACAGCGGAGAAGGGTTCCTTTTTCCCCACAGCTCCACCAGCATTTGTTATTGTTTGATTTCTTTATAACAGCCATTCTTTGTGGAGATGGAATCTCAGGGTTGTTTTAATTTACTTTTCTCAAATGACTAATAATGCTGAACGCTTTTTCATATATTTATTGGCTGCCCATATTTCTTCCTCTGAGAAACATTTATTCATCCCAGATGCCCATTTTCTGATTGGGTCTTTAAATTTGGGGTGGACTATTCATCTGAGTTCTTTAGATGTTCTGGATAGCAAGCCTTGGCTGGAGGAGCAGGTGGCAAACATTTTTCCCACATTATGGGTTATTTCTTCACTCTGCTGGTGGTGTTTTGCTGTTTACTAAGATATTGATTCTTTGTGATGGTTCCTATGCAATCGGAATTTTATTCACAAACTTTTTACCTATACCAGAATATACTAGAATTTTACCTGTTCCAGCTTTCAGCAGATTAAATGTTTCTGATTCAATATTTAGATCCTTTTAAAATTGATTTTAATAAGAAATTATAATGTGACAGTTTCAAAACACATTCATAGTACATTCACAATAACTGATACAGTGCACATCGTTGTCCTCATTTCAGTTATACAAAGCACAGGGTGTAGACATGATAAATTTTCTAATGGTTTCAATATTTAGATCCTGGACCCATTTCCAAATTTAGTCTAGTGCGTGGTGAAAGATATGGGTGTCATTTTAATCTTTGGCATGTGCAGAGCCAGTTTCTACAGCTCAATTTATTAAAGAGGCTATCTTTCTTCCAGTGAAGGTGTTTGGTACCTTTGTCAAAGATAAGGTGATTGAGGATTTCTGGAATTGTTTCTGCATCTTCTAATCTGTTCCTTGGATCTTTGGGTCTGTTTTTCTTGGCCAGTACCATGCTGTTTTTATCCCAGTAGTTCTATAGTATAATTTCAAGTCAGGGATTATGACTACCTTGCCTTTTTTTTTTTTTTTTTTTTTTTTTTTTTTTTTTTTTTTTTTTTTTTTTTTTTTTTTTTTTTTTTTTTTTGCCTAGAATTATCTTTGCTAGATCTTCTGTATCCAAGTGAATTTTGGGATTGTTTTCTATAATTCTGTCAGATATGCTATTGGAAATTTGGCCAGGATTGCATTAAATCTATATAACAGCTTTGGAAGTATGTCCATTTTTACTATATTGGTTCTTCCTAACCTGGATCAAGGAATTTTTTTTCTGATATATGCTTCAATCTCCTTTTAAAGAATACTATAGTTTTCTTTTTTTCAGAACATTTTTTTTTGTCTTTTTGAGACAGGGTCTCGCTATGCAGCTCAGGCTGGCCGTGAGCTCGCTTTTGTAGCCCAGGATGGTCTCGAACTCGCACCAATCCTCCTGCCTCAGCCTCCCGAGTGCTGGGATTACAGGCGTGCGCCACCACGCCCGGCTCAAGAATACTATAGTTTTCAATGCAAAGATCTTTTACATCCTTCATTAGATTGGTTCTTCAGCATTTTTTTTTTTCTTTTTCTTTTGGATGCTATTGTGAAAAAGTGTTATTTCCTTAATTTCTGTCTCAGTGTGAGATTTTTATTCATGCACAGGAAGGCTGTTGAGTTTGGAATGTTGACTTTTTATCCAGTTATGCTACTGAATTTGCTTATTAAACCTAGCAGTGTTTTCGTGGAGTCTTGGGGTCATCTATATAGAATAACATGTCATCTACAAATAATGATAATTTAACTTCTTCCTTATCTGATCTTATAATTTTCATTTCTTTCTCTTGTCTAATTGCTCTGGGTAATGTCTCCAAGACTGTGTTGAATAAGAGTGAAGATAGTTGATATTCTTGTCTTAGTCCTGATTTTAGAGAGAAAACTTTCAATTTCTCCTCCAGTTAGAATGATATTGGCTGTTGGTATTTTTGGTTTTTATTTTTTCTTGTGAGACTAACTTTCTGACTTGTTTTTTCAAGTAGAAATCAAAGGGCAAAATTCTAGTTTTTCAGTTTCATGAGCCGTTTTCACCATTCCTTTAAAATGTCAAGGTCTCATTGTACACTTGAATTATGCTATCTGGAAAGCTCTTGTTCAAACTTGTACCATTCTGATTCCAAAACATTTTTTAAAAATTTTCAATGAATAATCAATTTAATTCCTGAAGTTGTAGAGGATAAAACTATGTCTGTGAGATTATTAAAACATGACAGTCGAATGTACACACAGAGATGGCAAAACTTGGGGCACCTGTTCCCCAGCACCTGGAGACTGTTACACCATGTAAATCAGTGGCAGTTATCATTGCACTGAGGTACAGGTAGAAGCACTGTGTGTCCCTTGTGCCCCTTGGGCCAATCTCTCCACCTGCTGTCCCCTTGTCTCTGGGAAACACACCATTATCAGAGTCGTGATCATGGGCAGATTGTGAGCTATGAGTCATGGCTGTAGTTGTTCTGCGATTGTGAAAATCGCAAAACCTCTTATCAGGATTGAAACTGAAACCCTGAGTGTCACACCTCCTGGGGAGCCCCAACTCTGTCACACCAGACTTCACCCCACCTACCCTTCCACTCTAGCCACACCATTCCTCCACCGGGGGTTACCCCTCCGTCTAGTGCTTGGTGCCCAGAAGACTTACCACCAGGGTCTCCCTGTGGAACCTTTTTCTGTTCTATGTCCCATTCTCTCAAGAACCTGGCCTTCAAAAATGCATTCCTACTAATACACTGAGTTGTGACTCTCCCAGAAAGGAGGAGCTTTCTATGAGGGACCTTTGGTAGCAAATGTCCCAGCCCAGTGCCTTTAGAACAGTTTCCAGGAGCCCCAAGCATCCCCGGATGTATGGACTTAGGTGTGTCCCTACGAGCTTGGAAAGCCACCCTCTTAGACCCAGGTTCCTCACAGTGAGCAGATGGGGTCCTGAGTCTGATCACTGAATTGGAATTCAGTTCCGTCACTTACTGGCTGTAACATGTCAGTCAGGTTATTTTAGGCATCACCTGTGAAGTACAGGCAGTCAGGGCCCACTGCGTTTCTTCGGGCCGCTACTAGACTAAAGTAGTTAATACCTGTAGCACATGGTATACGCTGTAAGATTTTGATTGTATGACATATACAATACTCTGCAAAATTTTACTCAAGGATTCCCACTGTTTTTTTTTTTTTTTTAAACAAAACAAACAAACAAAACCTTAAACTTGTACTACCTTCATGCAAAATGTGAACAACTCATTGTTATGCTCAGATCCTATGTATGTGGGGGCTGAGCTGGCTTGGGTCAGCCTGCTGATGAGATCAACCAGCTCACAACCAGTACTTAACACGTAGAGTTGCTGACTTAGAGGACAGAGCTCAGTGTAATGTCTGGGCATTCTTACACATTCTCCTCCTCTTGGGTTTTATTTGCTAGAGTAGTTATGAACTTAATACAGCCATCCACACCTTGAGTGTCCAGTGAGAGAGCGTCAGCTCACAGCATGGCAGGGGCCATGGGAAGACAAATCCTTTTTCATGGTCAGATCTTATCATCAGAGGGGGCTGTGGGATCTGCTTCCTTGGAAGCCCTAGAAGCTGGCCTGGCTGGGCCTTCTGCAGGAAGAACAGAGGGAGAAACTGCCAGGGACACCCATAGATCTTTCCTGGCTGCAGAATAGTCACTCCATTTTGGTCTTTCAGATCCAGTGAGAATTGTGCCATGGGACTTGGGCTTTGTGCGCTTTTTATCCAGGTGTCATGTGCAACCATTACTCAGAAATTGTGGTGTTGGGCAAGAAGGAGAGCCTTGGAATGAGGCTTTCTACAAGAGTATGTCACAGCCACTCAGGACCCACTGTAAAGCCTTCTCACTGGGCCTGCGTTCACTTTCCTCTCTACCAGTCTCCCAAGCTCTCCCAGCCCCCAGGCCATGCTACCAATCCTATTTGGCTCTGGCCAGAACTGTTCATCATAGCTGGCCTGGCTTGACTTTCTGGAGCTCCATAGCAACCTGTGCGCCCTGGGTGGGACTTGTTTCTGCCTTGTTGGTTTCCCCTGCACCTTGGTGAGGTCTTGAAAGGCTGGGCCTAGGTCCAGTTCCTTTTTGAGTCTCTCGAGTCTGGCACATAGATGCTCAATGAGTATTGGTGAATAGAAGGAGTGTACCCACCCACCCTTCAACGGTTGATAACAAAATCAGACTACTAGACAAGATCCCGACTTCTTGGAACATGGATCATAGCTCATTTTAAATCTCTCTTGAGACACAGAAATGGAGTTCTCTTTTCTTTCCTAAAAACTTTTATTTACTGTATTTTTTTTTTTTTTTATGTGCTTGGACTCAGAGAACTTGTACAATAATGTAGCTCAGCAGCAGGAGCAGGGGCTGGAGGTTGGGAGCTGTTGGACTGCTGGCCGTGAACTTGAGCACTCCCAGGAGCTAGGTGGGGACCGCAGCACAGCCAGCTGCGTAGTGCCCCAGGAACAACGCTTGGCCAGGATGCTCTCCCACACCCTATGCTGCCCCTCCAGTAAGATGCTTAGGGGCATCTTGATGGCGAGGTCTAGAATGAGCACAGACATGATCTCTCATCCAATTCGAATGGAGGGTAGGAAAGGGGTGTTCCCATGAAGTCTTAGAACATTGCATCTGAGAATTATTTGGGTTTTGGTTGATTCGCTGTGTGGGATTTTTTTATGCTCATGTGTGGCTCCAAACATGCAGGGTCTGCTGGGTACAGTGTAAATCAAATTCCAGGGACAAGTACCCTTCCCCCCCCTCCCCCGCATTCTACACCCCTGTCTATATTCTGTTTTGTCTCAGGGCATCAGAATTTTGTTCTGGACTGTAGTTTACAGAAAGAGAACATTATTTTTACAACCCTGTCTCAAAACTCTGAAACAGGAGCTGGTGAGATAGCTCAGCAGATTAAGCACCTGCGTAAGCAAGCACAGGGACCACGGATTGCTCCCCAGTACCCTGCTCCCTGGCATGCTGAGCCAGTCACTGAGAATGGACATGGTGGTGCCTGCCTGCAATCTCAGCAAAGAGGAGGCCGCAAACAGGAGGATCACTGAGTCCGGGCCATGTAGTGAGACCCTGTACCAACTGCATAAAAATAAAACAAACAAACAACAAGTCAACAAAACTCTGAAACAGACTGAGCTGTGTTTTCACAAGCAAAGTCCTGGGAGGGCCTAGCATCTAGCTAGTGAGTGCTTGCTGTATGCCAGGCCAGGTGCACATGGCTTTTAGGCAGCGGTTCATTTGCTGCTCCCACTCAGCTAGGAAAGGAAAGTAGGCTCTCTTGCATTTTAGAGCTGAGAAAATGGCAGCCGCATGGTCTCCGCGATTTGTCAGGGGTGATCCCAGTCCAAGGTGTGGGGCTGGGACTTGAACCAACGTCTGGCCCCAAGGCCCAGCGCTTCCTCACTCTGGCTCTGCAGATGAACACAGGCATTTATTCGTGTATACACTGTGGCTGCGTTCTCCAAACAGTTCAGAGCTTTAATAAATATTTTGAGAATTGCCACTCAGGTAGACTTCTGCAAATACACCTTATTTTGCTTGAGAATTTCTCCATTTCTTGCACCTTTGTCTATTCAGTCCAGAGAACCACCTTGGGGAGCGAGGTCCCCTTTACCTACACACATGCTTGCTCTGACACGGCGGCCCAGCTGCCTCGCCCGTATTCGCACGCCAGGACAGGTGCCTCGGGTTTCCGCCTGAGGTGTGGCTGGTGGGGGGTTCTGTGCTCAGCTCCCCACTGCCCGCTGAGCCCAGAGCTGGGGCAGGAAAGGCTGGTGTGGGGCGATCTGGTGAACTGCATCCAGGTCAAGCTTCTGGAGCCCTAAGTCCCTGGGCCTCCAGAGGGACAATGACAAGGACAGAGAGCTTGCTCAGAACTCACAAAGGACAAGCTCCCCATGCACCTTTATAGTGGATGCCCACAGCCTTGTTCTCAGGAACTGGAGAGGCTGTGGCCCTGGGTGCCCATCCGCTGTTATCCAGGGAGGAGGACCTCAGAGTATTATTGTCAAAGTGAGGACAAGAAAGCGATTAGGCAAGGGACCAGAAAACATATTTCTGTTTCCTTACAAATTTATTGAGGGAGGGGCATTGTTTTGCTCTTGGGGAACCTCAAAAGTTTGGTCCAAGAGGGGAGAAAGAGGCAGAATTGGGGGTACCCACCTGAGAGCCTGGGCTGCTCGAAGCTGGGGACATTGCCAGACTCCAGCTTTTGACAGCTGCTAACTAAGGCACCTGACAAAATAGCTTCAGGTCTGTAATTTGGAAACGGGAAGGGAAAATTCATTAGGGCTCAATGCGCAGAGAGGGCACTTGGACGTTCCTGTGCCTATCCAGCTGTTAGCAGTGGTCCCCAGGGCTCCCTGCATGGGGAGAGAGGGCTGGGGTGCGGTGAGGACCCGGCAGACACATAGTCTCTCCGCTGGGCCTGTGACCGGCAGCGCCTGGCCAAAGCCCAGCCTGCAGGACGCCGTCTCTGTACAATACCCCCCTCTGCTGGACTCTGGTGTGGAAGACAGAGCGGTGGCCCCAGGCTGTGGCAGGCGCCTGCACAGCGCTCTCTGCCACACAGCACAGACTGCGAGGTCGGCCATGGTGACGCCCCTGCCTGGCCTCAGCTCCCTTGACAAACGTGCACACACCCAAGAAATGGGTGACACCCATCCAGGGGCATGCATGAGCGACAGGCAGGTGACACAGAGGTGTGGGGCTCTGGAAGAGCCCAAGAGGGGGGAGGAGGAGGGACCAGCCAGGGGACGCTGCTCTCTGGCTGCGTTCAGTGAGGCAGAGGAGGCACTGAACAGGACTCTGCTCCTGCTGACCCTCAGTGAGAGAGGAACTCAGTGTGCAGGCTGAGCACATTCAGGTCAGGGAACCACAGGGCCGCCCTAGGGAAGAGCTGGTGCTTTCGACTCTTTCTCATGTCCGCTTCCCTGACCAGCAGGGGTTACCTGGGGTTCCAATCAACACCAGGAAGCGGGATCAGAAACGGTCTTCCCCTGGGTCCTTGGGGACTCACAGACCATAAATCCAGTCAGAGACAGGAGCAGCACCTCTGTGTCCCGTTCAGTCTTTCCTATCAGAGTCACCATGTCTGAGGCAGTCTGTCCAGCAGGACTTCCTGTGGTGATAGACATAATCTCTCTTTGTAGCAATGGTGGGTGACTCCTTAGCACCTGAGATGTGGCTTACTATTATAGATAGATTTTTTTTTGAAATCCAGCACCAAGCATTGAACCCAGGGCCTTTGCATTGAGGTATATACCTCTGGCCCTTTAAAACCATTTAAAATTTTCTTTGAGAGAGGGTCTTGCTAAATCACTAGGTTGCCCAGGTATTTACAAGCCTCATGCCTCATGTCCTCTCAGAAAGATTACAGGCACGCATCACTGCACCTGGTGAGAAACTAAATCTCAAATTCGAGTGGACTCATTAGAATCTGTGCGGTTGCCTGTGTCTAGAAGCGACCTGGTGGACAGCAGAGCTCCCCCTGGGACTTCTGACACAGGCAGCAGAGAACCTTGGTAAGTTGGATGGGAGTTTCTTGGTCTGGTGCTGTTGAATGAAAAGAAGAGACAGCAAGAGGCACACGTGTGATGTGCAGCACTGCAGTAAAGGCCGGGACCCGGCACTGGCTTCTTGCTTTGGAGTCATAGTGGTCCCGTGGATCGGGACTGTGGCATCCCTTGAGAAACAGATAGCCAGGTACCTTTCCACCTGTTCACCTCTAAGGAGCCCTTTATTTTTTGCTGGATAGACTTTGCAGACAAAATCAATTTTCCACTAGCAGTATAGGTCAAAAAAAATAAGCACTGGTATCATAAGTTACAAACTGCTCCAGTGGACTTCTGTCAGCACGGACTGAGACAGACACGCCAGGCTGTGTTGATGAAATTCCACCAAAGCAGAGAGACCGGAAGGACACACTCCCTGCTGAGACTACCTCCAGGACAATGTCATTACCTGGGAAAGCACTCAGGGCTCAGGCAGCAGGTGGGCACTAGCCCCTGGGGCTCCCGGTGGAGGTGGTTTTGAAGGCAAGATGTGGTTGGGCTGGGCACCTGCTGTGGCATTAATTTTGTGGTCAGAGTCTTGTTGGGGTGGTGGTGCTAACTTGTACTTAGGAAACCTGTCCAGGGGTTCTTCCGGGTCACACCTCTGCTGAAGGTGCAGCTGGGGACCTCAGGGTCCAGAGATGCGGTGTGGGTCAGGAAACACCCACTCCAGCACTTATCAGGGGTGCTGTTCTCTGAGCGCCACTTCTACCAACAGGGGATGGAGGAGCAGGCAGCGCCATAGGCTTCCCAGTGTGCCTGGGATGTTCCAAGGCTCCTGGAGGGCCACAGAGGGGGCCACAGAGGGCTGTGGGCGGGAACCCGGAGCCATGGAGTGGTAGTGGAGAGAAACGCTGACTAGAAGCAGTGAGGAAGCTGCTGCCTCCCGATGATCTTGGGAACGGAAGGACACACTGGGGCAGCACCTCTGTGTGCTGGACCCAGTACCTGTCTGCTTCTGACGTGGCTCAGCCCACAGGCTGAAAAGGGAGGAGGAGCTGGGACGCAGGGGACAGCTCCAGGTCACTCAGCTGGTGGCCTCCTCTTGGCTCTGGGTGGGGTCAGCCAGAGAGCCGAGGATCTGGCCCACAGCAGGCTGGCTGTGACCACAGAACAGGGCGGTGACCTGAGCGTTCTCACTCCTGTCACCTGGTGCCACTGTGGCATCGAGCATGCTGGCTCGCCCCGGGCCGCCGGTCCTTCGCCTGAGGCTCTGGGCCATGCACACGCATGCCTGCTCCTCAGAGATCTTTCTCCTCCCCTTGCCCACTTTTATTCTTGGCACACAGGGTGGCATCTGCCACTTCCTTCCGCCCTGTCAGTGCATTAAGAGGCCCAGGGACCCAGGATTTTGTCACTGGCCTCGGGATTGGAAGGGCTGAACACCAGGCAGTTTCTCTGGCTCCTACATTTGCCCTTTGACCTCTGGGTCCCAGGTGACCATCCTCCCTGACGCCTGTGTGGGGTGGAAAAGAAGAGCTTAAGAGATTTTAATTCATCCCAGTCTTGATAAAGAATCCACATGTCTTTATTGTAAAATCTTCCAGTAGTTCACAATTATTATGAGAATAGCTTTCCTCTGCGTGTGTGTGTGTGTGTGTGTGTGTGTTGTGTGTCTGTGAGGATTTCACAGAGGTGCATCCTCCTAAGATCAAGTACAAACATTAATTGCTGCCTGAATGAAACTGGCTAGTAAGCCTGAAGACACTTTTGAAAAGCAGGGCAGCTGGGTCAGTGCGGGGATTTCTGTCGCCATGATCCATCCAATCTGGCCTGGTGTGGGGCCTGGCTGGAGCACAGTCCACCGGGGCTGTGGTGTGTATGTACTCAATTATTTCTACATAAACATTAACTGAGCACCTACTACTGGCCCAACGTGGGTCCTCAGGCAGCTAGTATCTCTTTGGCTAAGGCTCACACTGAATTCAGTTGTGCTTAGAGAGTGGGCCAGACAATCTGGAAGGGGATTAAAATAATCACAGCCCTCTTTTTTTCCCTCTTTAACTCTTCAGAATTTATTTCCCCGGAGATGCCATTCGGTTGTTTGATTTTACAATTTATGAAGACAGAGAGCGTTTCCCTCTGCGCAAGCTCGCCAAGGCGGTGTGTGTGCTCGGAGGGCGGACCCTGGGCTGGGACCCCTTCTGTGGCAGCGGCAGTGAGTGGGGGGGGGGGTGAGCAGCATTAATAAACTGAGATCATAAAGTTGCTGGAGGTAGGGAGCCCCGGCCTTTGTTGGAAAGATATTAATAGGGATAATGCTTACATTCTTAGCTGAAGAAACCATTTGATCTCCTGAGCATAGCTCTGAGGTCTCTCATGATGCCTATTAAATGTAAAACCCCCTCCACTCGGAAAGTCATTTGTCAAATTGAGAGGTTGGACATTTCTACAAAGTGCAGAGCCTCAGGAAGAAAGACAGGCATGGCTGGGCCGTGGCGGCCGTCCTGCAGTGGGTTGAAGGCTCCATAAGATGGGCACTTTCACGGCCCTGGAGAGTCAGCAGTGTGGAGGGTGGGTGGGTCCCCCCAGCTTACTGTTTTGGTGTGCAGATGGGGGGTGAGAAGCAATGATTCAATCATTAATAAACTGATTATTATGAACCAAGCACAGAGCAGGGTGCTTATAAATCCATTTTCTCATCTAATTGGCACTGGGTTGAGCAATCAGGGAGTGCCAACTTTTAAGGGCTACAGGAGGAGGGGAAGGAAGAAAAAAAACGGACGGAGGAGACCCTCAAGCTGTCCTCAGGGTCCACCCTCCTCTGTGTTCCAAGGAACAAAGGGAAGGTGTGTGTGCAGAGGTGCGTGCACGTGTGTGTGTGTCCTTCTTGAAGACATTTTGACCAGAACTCTCTCCCCTCAATGGACAAAAAGTTTAAGCAGTCAGTCTATTAGTGAATCCGATTTTAGGCATGACCATGGACTGGAGAAGCCCCTGTTGAAACGGCCCTAAAATGTCCTTGAAGAGAAACAGTTCTCCTGGCACCAGTGATGGCCGTTTTTAAGGTTACTGGCAAACTTGCTGGTGAAGGAGGACTCCGAGGCGTGGCCCACTCAGCTCTCACGGCTCGTGTAGGGGCAGCACAGCCTCCCACCTTGAGCTGCAGAGTTGGAGCTGTTCTGTGGGGACAAAGCCCGGGTGGCCGCTGACAACCACTGCGTGGCAGTGGGGAGGAAACGGAGGTGCTGGCTTGGGCAGGATGGCTGTGTGCAGTCGGGGGGGAGGGGTGTGGCAGGGCGGTCACCCCACCCCACGGCCAGCCAGGCTGCAGAGGGGCCCCAAGGGGACCTGGGGGAACCAGACGGAGGTGAGCCAGGAAGCAGTTTCCTCTAGGAGAAGCAGTAAGTGAGCTGTGCTCCGGTCACCTCTGTGTCGGTGCCTGGGTCACTCCTGAGCTGCCCGTACCCGGTGTGCAGTGCACTCTGGACACTGGCCGAGTTCCTCTCCCAAGCCACCATGGGAGGAGGATACAGTCATGGCCAGCCGTTCATGAATGGGCCAACCAGGTCCAGCAGGTTTCTCACCCCTGGAATGAACAAAGAGATCCCACGAGAAAGCCACGTGGATCACAAATCACAAAGTGACACTGCTTTAAACCCGGGTCACCCTGAACCTTTCTAGCTAGCCAGGTGCTGGGCTGCCAGGAAGCCCTCACTCCACCTGTCACCCAGCGTCAAGGACAGGGGACCAGGTGCTCAGCACCACCATGGTCCTCACTACCACCCAGGGCTGCTGGGAGGTAGGGGGAGTTTGTCCTGCCTGGCCTCCTGGCTTATCTTCCAATGACGTGGGCACCGCTAGAAATCTGCTTATCCCCCCGTGGTGGCAGGTGACCATCCTGGGGGGAACGTTTTTTAATTTTTAGAAGAGTCAGATCTGATTTATAAAGTAAATATTTCAACTGACCTTCTGGAGAGAAACAATAAGGCTGATTTTCTTGGATGGGCCATAAATCAACCCAGTTCCTAGAAAAGGATTCCAAAGATATTTTGGCAGCGTGTACGAAGTAAACGTGTATGGCTTCCTGAGACAGGAACTCCTGGGATCACGTTCATTTGGACTGAGTTCTGGAGTTTCTGCGTGCAATTGGATTTGTCTTGTTTCTTTTATTAAATAGAGGGTCCCGAAGGCTGTGAGGACAGAGCAGAAGATGGTGACGGACATATGCTTGGTGCTGTCCCTCCCTCCTGTCAGAGTTCTTTCCCTTTCCATTGGCACCTGCCTTTTCCACCATGCTGACGAGACTCTAGGAATCCCACTGGCTCTCTCTTGCTTGTCGCCTTTTCTAGCCAGGTCGTCCTGCCGGTCATCCTGCTCCTGGGTTATTCCACGGTTGACCTTCTCATCGCTCTTCCACCGTCTCTGCCCCAGCAGCCATTTAGAAGTCAGTCCACGTCGCACCCTTCTTCTTCTCAGAACCTGCCACAGGCCTTGGCGCTCAACAAGGACATTGCAGATGTGATGAAAGGATGGATCTGAAGATGAGGAACAAGTCCTGGGTCACCTAGGGTGGTCCAACCTTTGTGATAAAATCAATGTGTTGGTTCTCTAAGAATGGGGCTGATGTCCAGGCTGAGGTCACAGGTTGTTAGAGTTTATATCTAAAATGTCTCGATGTGGGTGCTGGTGCCTGGTAGCAATGGCGGAGTCACTGGGATGGTGAGGTGCAAGGGCGTTTTCACGTACAGGGTCTTGCTGTTTCTGGCCACCATAACATGAGTGCTTGCCTCTGCCATCCAGACCCTTCTACCATCTTATCTTTGCCTTGGAGCCAGCGGGCAATGGACTGAGCCTACCAGTAACTGGAATCCAAGATAAACCTCTCCTGCTTTGAGTTTTGGATGTTGGGTATCTTGTTCCAGCATCCAGTAAACAGACGGATGCAGAAGCTGAGTGCTGGGTGTGCAAGGATGGGCAGAGAGATGCGCAGGGAAGATCTGACCCTTGTCATTGTTCCAAATCTCAGCTCCACCTCTCCCAGAAGGCTGGGTGCCAACAGCACCCCCTGATGTCTTCTCTTCTCCATTCTTTCCTGTCCCACTGCAGGAATGCACACTTTCAGGGGAGGAGCCAGGAAAGACTGGTCAGGGAAGGTCCTAGATTCTCAGGAGGAACATTCCACTTCCGGCCGGAGGTTGCCTCTGTCAGGCAGATTGGAAGAGGGGGTTGGTTCAGGTTTTTGTCTGTCATTCACTTATTTGAAAGGAAACGCGGAGAAGTCTGGTTCCACCGCCCATGCATTGCATCAGGGCGTCCAGTATTGCTGCTGCTCAATACATACTCACAGAATGAGCGCTGGAAAACCGGATCATAGGGCACTGCTTCTCATTGGCTGTGAAGTGCTGCTCACCGCTGGCTCTGATTGGACGTCCAAGTAGCCCCCAGTAAGTTCCCCAAACAGGTGATTCTTCCTCGACAATTCAACTTCTTCTCCTTGGACCTTGGTGAGCACTTCCTCTTGGGGACAGGACTAGAAAGGCATTCCAGATGCCACTGCACCGAGCCAGCGCTCTAGCATAGCCTATGTCACAGCTTCCTGGGTCTTCATTTTCTCCTGAGGGAAGGCAGAGGAGAGGTGATTCTGGGGCTCTTGTCCCTTCCCAGGTCACAGTACTCACCAGGGTCATTTGTGGTGGGTGAATGAAGCAGCTCAGGCCACTTCTTAAAGGGGCAGGTGGCTGTTAGGGTGCAGTTACAGAGCACGGATTTGAATTAATTTCTTTAGACAATGGTTAAATCATCTCATTCCAGTGAAGATACTCACACGCCATTGGCCAGCAGATCTGCTTGGCTGTGGACCGGGCTGTGTGCCCCCCATTCATATATGGAATTCTCAATCTCCTCTGCCCACCCTACTGGTCGGCTATAGAACCTTTGGGGAATGATGCGACCAAAGTAGGAGGCTGGGACCTTTGTGATAAAATCAATGGTCTTGTAAGAAAAGAAGCCTTCTCTGTTTCTCTCTGCCCTGTGAGGACATAAAAAGAAAATAACTGTCTACAAGATAGGAAGAGGACCTTCCCTCAGCAGGAACCAATCATCATGGCCCCAAGATTTTGGATTCCTAAACCTAGACCTATGAGACAGCAATTTCTGTTGCTCAGGCCACGTGCTTTGGGGTCTTTTGTTCTAGTCACACGAGCTGACCAAAACGTCCTTTGACATTTACAGCCTTAAGGAACCCAGGAACACACCAAGAGATTAGGATAGAGTGGACCCTCGAGTTATAGTCAGCCCAATGTGCAAACAACTTGGGCTATAACCAGAATTTTACTTTTAACTTAGGACCAAAGTCTTGAGTTATGGTCAGCATGCTGGCCGCTCGTGCTTCCAGATGGTCTCAGATACAGATTTAACCTCTAAAGAGTTCTAGGAGTAATATTATAACATCTTCTCCTACACAGAATTCCCTGAGAAATCCTGGGCCAACGTCTAAGGACACTGAGACCTGCCTGTATGTAGGGGAGAGACTTTGAAAGCTGTGTGGAGAAACCTGAGCCTTTTGAGTTAAAAGCAGCTCATGGGAATGAATTGAGTTCATCAGATAAGGGCTCACTGTGTTTGTATCACCATTCTTGCAGCAGAAGGAGGGACAAACTGAATGTCCCCCAATGGTAGAAGAAACCAATGAGAAAGTCACACCATGGAATACTATACAGTGCTGAAAAAGATGCATTCTCCTAACCTATCAACAGAGATGAATATTCTAAGTTGCCAAATATATATAGTAAAATTCCACCTATTCAGGATCAAGACTCATGCACAACTTAAAATCACTACATAAAAGTCGGTGTATGTGGTATATGTATGCATATTTAGCATCTAGTGCTATCCAGATAGTAAAAATAGTAGGACAAAGATGAAGTACAAAAGGGCCATAACATTTAGGAGAACATTGTCTTGCAGAAGGGAGACAGGACTGAGAACCAGAAGAGACACTTGTGGAGTCCAGGCCTTGACAGCCCAAGTAGGGTACCAACGCAGGTGATTTCTCCTGCAGCTACCTGGGTGCTGGCCTCTACCTACTTTGACAAAGATGGACTACATTTTCAACAGATAGGCCCATGGGACAGGAGAGGAATGCTCTGGGCAGGGCAGAGAGGGCTGAGAGCAGGCTGAATCCAGGTTTCTGGAAGTTTCTATCCATCCTCACCATGGATGCAGTGCAGCCAGGGGGAGCAACATGGCTGACCTTGACCTTCAGAGACTTGAACTTGGTGGAAGAGCAGCAGGAACCACCCAGGATGCTCTGTGTGCAAGATCCAGGTGGGAGGGAGTAGGGAGTACATCAGTCAATTTCCCATTTCTAAAACACGAACCCCACTGCCAGATTCCTCAGAGGAGCACAAGCTCGCTTGCCTCATGGTTGCAGAGATGGTGGACCTTGTTTGGCTGGCTCCAAGGGAGAACCATCATGGCGGGTGGGTCTGCTGAAACAGACCATCATGGCACCCTCAAGACATCTAGTGGCCCATGCTTCCCTTGGTGGCCAGGCT
The DNA here is from genome assembly GCA_004027025.1 of Myocastor coypus. Taxonomy (NCBI): domain Eukaryota; kingdom Metazoa; phylum Chordata; class Mammalia; order Rodentia; family Myocastoridae; genus Myocastor; species Myocastor coypus. The sequence goes on along the minus strand of PVJA010001993.1, from coordinate 67,161 downwards.
TGGCATATTTAGATGAGATACTGGTGGGAAATATATTTGGTGGTGTGATGTGGTAGGTGAGAACAAGGCATGGCTATGCAGGGTTTGGGCACCATCTTTCCGGAAGAGGAATCCCCTGAAGGTCAAAGGGGCTAAGATTTGTTCAAGGTCAAAGACAAAGATCAAAAACCCAGGACTTGAACTTGTATCTCCCCAACATTTCTTCTGATTGGGGCTGAATTCTGAGATTATTCACACCAACCTGGGCTTCCTTGTGCATGGAGATTGGTGGCAAGGGTGTGAAAGGATTTGAACTTACAAAACAACATCTAAATAAGAAGCATCCTGATGATGGTTTGGGCAATGGAACAAATATAATCACCAAGCATGTAGGACTCCCGGAAGTTGCCCAACAACTCCATAATATTTCTCTTTCCCCCAAACTGGCTCAGTCTCCTTCCCACCACTTTCTGAACAATGGGAAACACAGGAGGACCCCAGTGACTTCCAAGTCATCGCAGTTACCCTTGGCCCCGTGGCTCCAGATGGGCCTGTCATCTGGTCCCAGCAAGGATGGATGAGAAACAGCACACTTACCAGTCCTGGGCACTTGTGCCACTGGAAATAAACACACAGAGGAAATCTCTTGTGAAATGCATGCAGTGTTCCTTTAAAATACACAAGCGCTTTCTAAGACAGCCATTCCATTTGGCAGCCGGTTGTTCCTGGCTCCAAATTAAACAGGAGCTTTTGTGAATCAAGCCAATTCATCCCCTCCATCCCTGTGTAAATGTATACAGGAGCAGGCTGATCCCGCCCAGGAGAGTTTTCCATGTAGCAGCCTGGACAGCTGGTGTGGTGGCCTGGATAGCGGGTGCAGGACCTCCTTCCAGCTGTCTAGCTCATGGTCTAGTCTGTCTTTCTGGTCTGGAGGTGGACATTCTCCCTTTATGAGCCCAGAGCTAGGGGTCTGGCACCCCATGGAGCCATGGGGGAGCCAGTGGGATTCTGTGGTATCCTTTTCTGTTCTGAGGTTTGGAGCATGGACCCCAAGCACAGAGACAAGAGTAAGCCCAGGCATTCAGCTGTCCTCTAGGAAAGATGGGGAGATTAGAACACAAGACTTCTAAACTTTGAGCAAAATAGCGCTCAGAATCAATGCATCCACTCTGAATCTTGTAGTGATCCCTGAGTTTCGGATGAGGGAGCTAAAGGGCAAAAGTCACACGGGTTATGGTGACAGGTGTGGTGTCACTTGCATCCAGGCTGCCTGGTCCCAGTATCCAAGTTGTGCACCGTTCCTGCGTATGGCTCTGCTGTGTGCAGAGGGCCCGGTTGGGGTCTCCTGCCTGGGGTGTGAGGGTGTCTTGGCTTCTTCTTGTTTCTGGGTCTCCGCATCCTCCTCTGTTGGGTGAGGACAGCCTCCCCGTCACACACCTCACAGATGATGATCACGTGAGACCGAAAATACGTGAGGCTCTGGTGGGAAGGCAGGCAATCTTATTTGTCACCATGCACTTCCCTGTGGTGCGCAGCTGCCCTGACGACCTGTGAGCTGGATCTTACCAAGCCCAAATGAACTATGAGGAAACTGACTGCATGGAGGAAAAGCGAGTTTCTTCCCTACAGTGCAGGATTTACATGGTATTGTGCAGTGGAGCCCAGGTTCTCCTACAGGATTTTTAGCTGTGAAGACTCCAGAATGTCGGGGGGAAACATGAGTAAAATGGGGTCCTTTCTTTTATTGCCGTCATCTCCCTGGCTGTGTATCACAGTGATGTCAATTTGGAAAGGACTTCATTTGATCTCGGCTGACTGAATCCTGAGAGGGCAGAGGGGAGTCTCTGGCGAGCGAGAAATTTGGAGAACGCAAATTCTGACTGAGTTTTCAGAGCACTCCGGACTCAAGCTAGAACAAAGGCAGCAAACATCTATGCAAGGGTTTCCTTTGCCTCTTTCCTCAGGAAGAGGAGTGGAGCACGTGGGGGTGGCCCCTCGTCCCTTAACTTAGTCTCTCAATGTCTTCTAGTCACAGAACCAGGGACTGGGAGATTTCTTTACGTCAGCATGCAGCCTGCGAAGCTGCACGATTCTTGCAATACAAAGCCACAACGACACAGTAGTTGTTCAGCCAGAAAGCTGCTGGTAGGGTTGGCTTCACATCTTGTGCTATGGCAAGCGTTCTTAGAGTAGATGTCCTGGGACCAAAGGAAGAGTCTATTTCAAAGGCTGTTATAATGAGTGAACTAATTCCCACAGAGTGTTTAGCCTGAGTGCCTATGTACACTAAGTACTCTGTAAGTGCTCACTAATGTTATTTCTATGAACTGAGGCAATTAGAATTGTTGGAAAAGGAAATATTGTAGAAATGAGAAGAGGAAGTGAAAAACTACATACAGACTGTTAAGGAAACATGTTGCAATTAGGCTTAGCTGTGTGCAGCTGCAGAGACAGGGCAGGAGCCGTAGCTATGGCTTAGCTTCTAGATATTCATAGGTGGTCAGTCCATGGCTGCGATAGCCCTCTGTCGCTGCAGGTACCTGAGAGTCCTGAACTGTAGCCTTCTCCTATGTGTGTGGGTTATCTTACTGTCCCAGATGGCAGCTGGAGTTCCAGCCGTGGTGTCTACACTAGACAGTGAGAAGAAAACCAGCTGGGGAGAGGGGCAGTGAAAAGACCTGTAATGCTGCTTTACAAACCACTTCCGGGAGGACACATACACTATGTTAATTCCAGGGGTGAGACCTGCATTATAAGGTCATGCCAAACAGCAAGGATGGTTGAGGGATCATTCCAGAATAACAGGCCTTACTTCCATGGAAGAAGGAGGGGCTAGGCATAGGGGAAATCGGTAGCAACTGCTCAAGGGGTTTGTGAAATGTGGACACATGCCATCCTGCAACCTTGGCTTTGATAAAAGGGCATGTTGGGTTCTGGGCTAAGAGTAGATTCATACCTCAAGGATTTGTACCAGGCGGCCTCCTTCGGTCCAGACCTTGGACCTCCAGAGCTGCAATCTGCTAGGTCCTTGCAGCAGGGCAGAGTTTCCCACACAATGGTGAGACCTGCTCCAGTTGATCAGCTCTGCAGTGACTTTGCAGGGTCTTAGGTGTGCCCGTGGAGAGCTGTTGGCCACGTGCTTCTGGTGGAATCAGCTCTTGAGGCTTATGTGGTCGAAGATCATCTGATTCAATATTGAGCCAGCACCAAACCTTACAAGTCTTGTACGGATTTTGTTCTAGAGTAACAACGCAAAACAAAACCCCCTCGATAGTGTCTACCAAGGGCTCTCTACATGTGCGGCATGGCCAGCTTGGTCTCTCTGACTGCCCATAAGCCATGCTGTTAAGGGCAGAATCTGAAGGAATTCCATAGAGTCCCCTCCCAGGCTGCACCTGATCTGATCTCTCCTCTTCCCCATAAGTGGTCACAGTCTAAGATAGTACAACCTGCAGTGGGAATTCTACCAGGATGTACGCTAATTAATGTTGGGGAATCAGAGTGATCCTGGGCATGGTTATCTTCCCTGTATGGAGGAATCTCAGTGAATTCTTCCTCCGTTTCCCTATTTTCCTCTACCCTTCCCTTCCGAAGTCTGTGTAACAAGGGTAGTGGGGTGTGGTTCCCGGTGGAGGGAATAGGATGTGCAGATGTGCTTTGGACGGGACGATGGTCTCAGTCAGATAAGGGCAGGACTGAGGGGCTCTGTGGTCACTGCTACTGGGGAGCGGCCTCTTATACTCAGGAAACTATAGTGGGAGAGGAAATCTGGCGTCAAACTCTGGCCCAGGTGGGTCTGGTTACCCACAATGCAACTCACTCTGTAGGCCACCTGCCTCTCCCTCCTGCGTGCTCTAGATGCAAGGGCTTCTTCATGCTCTTTCCTGGAGCATTTGGTCGTCCCTCGATTCCCCGAACAGTTCTTAGCTAACCCATTACTCAGTCCTTTAGAAACCCTGCAGCACTCTTACGGCCACTGCACTACTACTATAGACTGACTAACATGTCATAGACCATGTAGTTTGTGGGGTAAGACAAGCATCGGGAATTAAAACAAATCTTTAATATTTGCCTGGAGAAGGGAGCTGGGGAGATGGCTCCGAGGCACAAGTGCCTGCTGGGCAAGTGCAAGGTCGTGAGTTTGAACCCCAGTCCCACAAAAAAAAAAAAAAAAAAAAAAATTTGCCTGGAGAAAGAGCTTGGTAATTGGCCTGTTCGAGAAACACATAGATGGGAAGCAGTATGTAACTGGAGGATCAACCCCAGATTATCAGCAGACACTACCCTCAGCCCTAGAGTATATTTTATTATACCCAGGGATGACATTTGGGGGCCATTAGGCTCCTCTCTCCCAGGTCTGGACTAGGCTCACAGGAGGGTTTTGCTTCAACCTCGATGTGCTGCTGGAGTGGAGAGGAAAGCGGAGCAGGACTGCAGGCAGGCCCAGCTGCAGCCTTGGGGGTGAGCAGTCAGAATGAGGAACCTCTCTTTGTCCTCTCTGAGACTCAACCCGAGAGTGCGTCAAGCACTGTGGTTTCAGCCCCGCTGAGTACTGAGCGCTGAACGGCTTTCAACCTGAAAGTCACAGCTCCTCTCCAGAGGAGGGAAGCTGCCTGCCAGGCTGAAACTGCACTTCTCTGGGAACTGAAACTTCCTGGCTTCACACAGCACTGGCCCTGCTTCCTCCACCCCCACCCCCACACCCTCCTTCCTGGACCAGGCAAAGCTCGGGGTGCCTCCAAATGCCTCCCAATGCCAGGCTCACAGAACCACTCAGTCCCAAGCTGGCCCTGCTGAGCAACAGTGGGCTGAGAGCTCCTCAGACCCATGTGAGCTTCACTGACCACTGGGGCCACTGTGCTGGGCTAAGTGCAGGGGTTTGTTCCAGTCCAACAGAGGCCTGGACAGCTTCAGGAAAGCGGAGCTATTGGGAGACGGGTTTGCTGACCTGGTGTACAGATGTGGATGGACGCCATACCCACCATGCACCTGGTTCTGCTGACCTGTGGGCAAGGGGGCGGGGCTGGAGGAAGGGTCCACCCTAAAAGGAAAAAAGATCACTTTTTGCTAGTATCCCTTGTGCCTTTCCCTCCACACCTGTCATTTCTACCCATTTTCTGAGTAAATATCACTGACACCCATTCTCAAATTCAGACAAGGTCGAGGTGGTCTACTGAGGAGGAGGCTGAGCTAGGAGCAGACCTCTCATCTCTCAGATTTCCCAGGCTCCTTGCTGTTACTTTGACGTGCTCTTTCCAAAGAAAAAACTTCCACCGTCCACCTCTGACAATCCTCCCATTTCACAGAAGAGCAGACTGAGACCATAACTATAAACAACCCACCTACAAGGTGACCGTGTTTCTTGATTCCTAGAACATGATTCCTAACTCGGTCACATTCTCACAAGAATAATAATTAAAATCAGAATATGCCTCAGGAGTGAAGAACAGCTCATGTATTGAACACGATCAGGGTTAAAACACATATGAGCCTTTTGCCACAAATTTTCATTATAATAAGTGGAATATTTTGGCTGTTTAAAAAAAAAGGAACCTAGCATAGTAAACACTGGATGGCCAGGGGGGGAAAATGCTTCAGATCTGAATTATAAAACACTATGTTCCAGGGATTTCTAACGAGCTGGTGAAAGGAAGCAGGTTTTATTAACTTCTTTGCCTTGACATTCACCTTACATGCAATGCAATGTTGTAAAATTAATCATCACCCTTTAGGCCACGGACAAAGATCTGGTACTGTCTGTCCCCTTGCATCGTTCAGGAAGACTATGGCCCACCTTTCCCCTGATACTGGCGTGTGTCACTCCTATGTAGGCAAATCCCGCCCTCACCACAGCGCCCCTGTGACCCTGTGATTTAGCATGTGCATGCGGGTATCGTGTCCCGTGCCCACATGGACTTCCACATGAAATACAGGCCCCTGCATACCACTCAGCTGAAATGGTTACAGGCTTTTCTTGATTTCTTTTTCAAAGTCAACGGCTTCAAAGAAATGCGACACTATTGCCAGGGAGATTTCTGGCCTCTTCCACAACCCTGCTGAAAATCTTGCCTGGAACAATACGTCTTCTGTGAAGCCCTGTCCACAGAAAGTTGTGGACATAAATCTCCCCTCTCACGGCTGGCGCTGAAGTCAAGCCGAGCCCAGTGTGGAGGGAGATTTGGAGGGGTTGGCATTCGGAGGGAGGGGAAAAGTGTCCTCTGGTGGGTGGGGTGAGAAGGCACCTCGAGATTGAGCTTGTAGGCTACAAGAGCTTGGTCTCCCCAAATTGAGGACCAGTCCTTGCTGGGGTATCACAGTGGCCCAAGGGGAAATCTGGACTCTGCTTTACTAGAGTCAGCGGGTAGGGTCCCCTGGAAAAGGGTGACCCACTGTACCCCAGTATCAACAGAGGTGACTCCTGGGCCTCTACATGGGGTTGTGAGAACTCACGATGTAGTTCAGGTGGGCCCTCAGATGGGCGGCCATCTTCCTGCCTCAGCCTGTCCACGGCTGGGCTCTCTGGCCTGTGTCATCACACCCTGTTAGTTACAAATTGCTAAGTCACCTTCTCACCTGGGCCTGTCCTTATCAGTTTAAATGGTGAAGGGAGAGGTGTGAGAGGGAAACATTCAACTGTGTGATTACGTCCGTGTACCCACTCCTCAGGATGCATGTGGCCATTATGTACTGCAAAACGTGGACTGATAAAAAAATTTAAAAAAATTAAAAGAGGCGCCCTCTCCCCACACACTGCCCCCAGCAGGCTTTCCTCCCTTCCCCCGTTTTGTGCTGCATTGTGCCACGACTCTAAGGCATAAGGTGCATGGTAGATGTCTAGTCAGGGTTGGTGGTTCTAGAATGAGTGGGCTCTGCTACCGTGGTCTGCCTGGGTCCATCCCAGGCACAGTCCCTCCGGGCCGGTTCCGTTATCTATCATCTCCACTGCCCAGGAAGACACTGAGGCTTCCAGAATCTTCTGGATTGTTGCAAGCCTGCTGCGCAGCCTGCTGGGCTGGTTCCCCAAGGTCGCTGGCACAGGGCTGGCGGCTGGCTCCTCGCTGTGCCTCCTGTGGTCAAGGTCTGGGCTCCCGGAAACTCCCGCGAAGCCGAGAGCCCGGCCCTCTGCGGTTCTGGAGCCGCTTTCTGGCCTGGCCCTGCGTTCCTGCAACCTGACGTTCCAAGCAGAGGCATTTGCTAATTTCCTGAAGAACGCTCCAGGAAGCCTTGTCCTGGGGTGAAAACCGTTTACAGTAGGTGAGAAAAGGGAAGTTCCATCCCGCCACACTCTTGCAGGGTTTCCTTACAGGGCTGTGTGGTGCGGAGGGAGAAACCGATCGGAGTTGGCCGGGCTTCCAGCTCCGGCCCTGCCCTCCCTCTCTGCGCGCTTCCAGATTCCTGCAAGTGTTTGGGTTAACTCATCCCCCCTATGTTATTGTTGTTGTACCACACATTAATGTGGGGCTTCTGTAGCCCAGCGGAGTACGGTTGAGTTACAGTAACAAGCTACAAGCGAAGGGAAAGAGTGCGGTTTGGGGCTGGTCCGGTCCCAGATATGCACCTCACATCTGGACAGGAGATCATGTGACGGCTCACAAAACCAGAAACACATCCTGAATACCATAAAAAGGGGGGTGGGGTTCTGTTGAATTAAAAAGGATTTACATACGGGCTCAACTGGCAACTGGCTTGGGCACTCTCTGTCTCTCTCTCTGTCTCTGTCTTTCTCTGTCTCTCTGTCTCTCTGTCTCTCTGTCTGTCTCTCTCTCCCTCCCTCCCTCCCTCTCTTTCTCCATTGCTCTGGAATGCGCAGCACTGTGAGATCTGTGATGGCTGAATACTTAATTTAATATTACGAGCCCATGATATTGTGAATCGGTTTGCACAGCTTTCTGAAGCGCGGCCAGCCCTTCTCCACGTCCCTCGCTTAAGATAGAGCTTGGTTGCTTTGGGGGGCCAGAACTAGGTGTCCTGGTAAGTAAAGATTCTAGAATAGAAAGAGAATCTGTCCCCGTCCCACCCCAAGCCCTGGGGCCACCACTCCCGAGCTCTTCCTCTGTTCCTCTGAAAGCCTCTCTTCCAGACCTCCAGCCCAGGCAGGCCTACCTATTATGTTCTCCACAGACGACCCCCTAGCAGAGGGCAATAAGCTGTGAAATATTATTGGGGAACAGAAATGACCTGGCTCTCCTTGGACAGAATGCAGAACAGACTGGAAATAAAAAGTTTGTTGAGATAAGTGGATGTTAAACACCAAAGTATGGTCAAGATCTTATTCCTGCAACTGAAAAAGAAAAAAAATGTTTTTCTTTTTTTTCTTATACAAATAAAACATTCTTATGTTGCCCAATGGACGTATCTTTCTCTCTGATTTACCAAGACTGCAGAAACCAGGATTAAACAAGGCACCCATTCCAAAACCAAAGAATCTTTTTTTTTTTTTTTTTTTTTTTTTTTTTAAAGAGAGAGTGAATTTAGGAGTGTGCGTGTAATCATAAAATGAAATAATATGGAAAAGCATACTTTTTTTTTTTTTGTCTTTTTGAGACAGGGTCTCCTTGTGCAGTTCAGCACTAGCTCTGAACTCAGTTTGTAGCCCAGATTGGTCTCAAACTTGCAAGGATCCTCCTATGTCCTGAGTAAGCCTGGGATTACAGGTGTGTGCCACCACACCCAGCAAAATTTTAGGTGTGTGTGTGTGTGTGGTGTGTGTGTATGTGTGTGTGTTTGGCAGGTGCTTAAGCCACTGAGCTATCTCCTCTGCCCAAGCATGCCTGTTTTCTGTTTAAAGACTGTCCCCTGGACCCAGCATTTCCAGTTGTAGTGGTTCCTTGTTTATTTTTATTTTTATTTTTTATGGCCGGCTCAGCCTGCCCTAGTGGTGGGGCTGTTGCCGCATGTAGTGCCGGGGATTGAACCTCAGTCCCTGCGGTTGCCTAATCTTTCCTAAACAGGTGCTTTAGACTGCTGAACCATCTCACCGGCCATCCTTGTTTAATTTTTAAAAAGCTAATAGAAAGAGGTCACCAGACTCTAGGTTTGTCAATCATCCTATTTTAATAGGAATCATCCTATTTTAATGTGCTAATCAGATCAGTGCTCCTCTCCCGCTCCATGTGATGGCTGTGTCTCCAGAGCCTGGATGTCCTTGTCAGCTTACTGTGGACCTTCAGTGTCTGAGATGAGGGCTTAGCCAGTGCTATCGGGCTGCTCGAGGCCCCCCCCAATGCCCAGCCTGCAGGGTTCCCTGGAGCTGGCTTGCAGGCCCCCCACCCTCCTGCTTCTCTGTGGACACACCTGATGGAGGCACCAGCAGCCCACCGGTACCAAGCTGGCTGAGTCCCTGCATGGTAGCCACAGGTCCTCTGTTCCCAGCCCCAGAGACTGTACTGTTCTTTGAAGTAATCTCCTTGTTAAGTGTATTTAAAATGACCCATTTCCTTCATGTCCATATCCTGCTATAGCCCTGATTGGAGAAATGGCGACTTCTCCAATGGACAAGGAGGCCTCACTGTTGTAATCCATGGTTATGGGTAATGGTGGCAGCAGACGGCTAAAGCACACTTCAGAGTGTCTAGGTGGATTATGGAAGTGTGTCCTTGGGTACCACCTATGCTCTCTCCCATGCTATTGAGACTCAGCTTCCCAGCCACCAAGAACTAAGCTGCTCAGCTTCACTGTGCCCTTCGCTCTGTGATGTTGTTTCTACTTGGATCCAGGGAAGCATGGACTGAACCCCTGAAGCCATGAGGCATATTAAACCTCTCCTCCCTTAGGTTGTAAGTATTGGCTGTGGTGTCCTGGAAATGGGACAGGAGCCTGTATAATCACTGCACAGCTGCCACGGGTCTAGAGGTCACAATGGTACTTAGTGCTACCTAGTAGACTTGTGGGGTGTCCTTGCAGAGCATTTGGAAGTAGCCTGAATTTGGGAAGAGAAATGTGCTGAGATTAAATCATTACATTGTCAGACAGGAATGGCTGCACATGTGACCAGCATTTCCAAAATCCATGTTTGCCACCCCTGTGTTAGGTGCCACTAGGGGAGCAAAAGCCCAAGCAGAACAAAGCCTTTGTGCAAAGAGATGATTTCTGTACTTTTTTAGTTTTTAAATGTATTTGGTTGGGTCTCACTAAACAGCTCAGACTTACGATGATCCTCCTGCTTTCAGCTTCCCCAGCACTGGGATTACAGGCATATGCCACTAGGCCCAGACTCTGGCTGGCTCAGCCTGCCCTGGGGATGGGGCTGACATGATATGGGTGCCAGGGATTAAATTGTGGTCCTTATGCCTGCCTAAGCAGGTGCTTTAGTCTGCTGAGCTATCTCATCAGCCCCAGATTTCTGTACTTTCATGCTAAGATGTCATACTTGGTTAAGAGCTTCAGATATTAAAAAACAAAAGAAAAACCTGTCTTGTAGATGCCCCAGATTGTGTCTGCCTTGTAGATGCAATCACTGGCTATCTGGTTGCATAAAGGTGCCACTGACATGACGGTGCCTACTTCCGTTACTTCCACTCGAGATTTTATTCACTGGGTTGCAAAGTAAAAACTTCAATGGAAAGTTTTTAAACATCATTGTTGGTATGTAAATTGCAGGCTACTATAGCTAGGCAGTTCCTAAATGGAATGAAGTTGGAGAGTTGCTATCTAGCCAGGGGCATCCTTCCTGAAAACTCCTTCCAGGCTTCTGAAGTTTCTTAATAAGGAAACGTACCACAGACACACACGGGAAGTTGGCTGGCCACAGCCTCTTTCTTCTCAGTTACAGACGGTTTTTGGTCCCTGTCCAGCTCTACCCACAAGACGATTGGTTTAGGATCTACAGATTTTCCTGACTTGAACTTCCTGTGTCCTGGGCCTGCCTTCTTTTGGGATTAGGATTCCTGATAATGCAGGCTCAGCACCTACTCCTGTTTCTTGAACTCTCTTGGACAAATCACCTGCCTCTGTGCACTTGGCAGCTGGGGATTACAAAGGAAGATCAAATGATATGAGGACTATTTAAATAAAAATTACAAACCTATTACAGTTTTGAAAAAACAGATTGATATCAATCTTCTTAAAAAAAATCCCCCTCCTGCCTTGCTTTGAACACTCTCCTGTTGTTCTTGGACACCTTCTAGAGCAGGATTATGGAAATCCTAGTTCTCAATGTCTTTTCATGGCTGCCTTGATGTTCAGAATTGATTCAAAATGTTTATAGGTAATTTGTCTTTCTTTACATCTTAAATTTTTTTATTTTATATTCTATTTCCTTTCTTCCTTCCTTCCTTCCTCTCTCTCTCTCTCTCTCTCTCTCTCTCTCTCTCTCTCTCTCTTTCTTTCTTTCTTTTTCTTTCTTGGTACAGTGTCTCACTATGCAGCTCAGACTGGGAGTGATCCTCCTGTTTTTAGCCTCCCCAGTGCCGGGATTACAGGTGTGTGCCACCATGTCCAGACTCATTCCCTGGCTCAGCATGCCCTGGGGTTGGGGCTACTGCGGCATGATTATGGTAATTTCTGCTACGTAAAAATATCACAGTGTGCCCTCATTTACCTTACTCACTGATTCTAGCCCCATGTGAATTCTGCCTCTTCCTCAAAGTCAAAATGTCCAGGAAAGTGAAAGGTTTTTGAATTGATTCAGGACACTTAGGCACCTAGGACAGTGCAGCTACAGACACTCCTCAAAGAGGACTTCTGGAGCTACTTCAGAAAGTGGCCGCAACAATATTTGAAGAATGGATGAGTATTTGATTGTGACTTATGGCAACGTGTCTTCCACTGCAATGTAAACACTCACCACACTTGCTGACCCACTCTATTTGTCGATCACACCTGGGAGATAAAAACAGACCAAGTGCTCAAGCTTTTCAACTTTGGATGAGGTTGTGTCCCCATACATTGCAAGCTGAAAATCTCTGAGTCAAAACCACTTTGAATGCTCCGAGGCCACCAAACACTCCAGCTCAGCAACAGTACATACTGCTGCTCCTCTCTGTGAGCAGGTGCTCGGGGAGCTGCCCTTCCTCACCACTCCTGTTATGGTTTGCATCTGGTTGTCTCCCCCAAAGCCTCATACAGTCATTGGGGCACCTTCTAGAGTTTGTGTAGCATTAGTTCATGGTCTAATACTGGGGTTATGCATTATATGAGTGTTATACCTGCCCTGCGGCGGGTAGCCAGAATACAACATAAAGAGGGGAGAGAGGCTTGCTAGCTACTGCAGCTGCTGCTTCTGCTCCTTTCTGTTTTTCACTACCATGGATGGCTGCCCTCTATCATGTGCTACTGTGTCTTGGAGCCAGCCAAGTAGGGACTGAAACCTCCACAAACTATAAGCTCAATAAACCTTCTTTTATTTTGGGTATCGGGTATTTTGCCCCAGCAAGGAGAGAAAAGTAACCAAGACAACACCCCTTAAACTCAAGAGAGTATCAACTATAAGTCACCAGCCCGGGAGAAGAGCAAGGTTCAAACTTCAAAGCATGGTTTCTGCAGAGTGGGTAATCTCCTTTGCAACCACCATGAAGTAGGAAAACCATGGGTTGAACCATCATTACTCAAGGGCTGTCAATGTTTATTGGGCATTTGCTTTCTTCTAGGATATGTACTGTGTTTACTTTGTGTACATGAAGTGTCAGCTTGGGGTGCTGTGCTGTTCAACTCTAATTGTCTTTCTGACTGGGTTAAGAGAGTCCTGGAGAGTGACTGATCATGAAGCCTACACACATCCACAGAGTAAATTCATGGCTAGATGTGTGGCCAGGAGGGTGGCCCTGCTGGAAGTGGTCGCTGGAGCGAGTCTTCAGAAGTTGCATCTTTGTCCGGAGCTCTTTCCCTGTGCCCTGCTTCCTGGGGCAGCAGCTTTGCATCTGTACCGTTGGCCGTGTTGCTCCTGTCCTGGAGCAGCTGAGTATGGATAGAAGCCTCGGAGTTCGGGAGCCCAATAAATCCTTCTTCCTTTAAATCGTGTACATCAGGTATTTTGCTGAGAGCAAGAGGCTGACAAATACACAGGCCATCTGCTGCTTCTTTCAGCAGCCACTCACTTTTGTCATGGAAGCGTAAAAATAGTCAGAGATCCCACAGGAACAAATGGGCTTGTCCTTTGCAGTTCTACAAAACCAGAGCAGGCTCAGTGCGCCCTTCCCTGCTTTGTCTGAGCTGCCCCACTTACTTTGTGTAATGATCTGATGGAGCAGGAACTGGATTAAGTCTTTCTCTGGCGACCCTTGAGATAAGAAGTACTAGATCCAGGACCCAAACCTAGCTCAGTGACCCCATCTTTAAACCATTCGTGTGCATTTCTGAAAACACCAAAGATCACCCTACAGGGGTGCCAAGCATCCCAGATGATGTCTCCGCTACCACCTCCATTTCTAGCTTTGGAAAAGGTCACCTTGCCCAGGCTCTCCCAGCCTCGCCTCTCTTCCCCCGTCTGTTCCTCAATACTGAGTCGGCACCGACCCCAGCAAGTCTTAACTCCGTTATCCTTCTAATTATTAAGCTCTCTGCTACACTGAGGTTTCTTTCCGTCTACATACAATTAAAATGAAGTCACTGAGAATCTGAGCATGCATATGTGAGTGGTGCCCGTGCAATAAATATGTCAACTCCCATGTGATTTTGAGCTTTCCAGTGAGCGTTTGTCACATGTCCCAGGCATATCAAAATCACTTGGGTTTTATCAGCCAATGGGGATTGCAAAAGTAAGCCCCAACATTCATTGTGAGAACTTGCCAGGGAAAGTGGCTCTGTAGAGAAGAACACTAAGCCAGATATTTCTGCTTCCTCCAGTGCTTTTTTGAGTGTCATGAGCTGCTGGAAGTGGGTGCAGTTGGTCCCACTGTGACACTTCGCGCCTTGTCCTGAATGGGTGGCTGCAGATGTATTTTCCTTGCTCACTTGGCCATGTCCACTTGGATTAGTGGCAGAGGCATCAGCTTTGCATCTCCATCCCTGTCATCGACCCCAGGTTCCATTGCAATGGAGGACATATGGCTGTGTTGGGGTCTTGTTTAGGTTCTTGATGTCCCAAGCAAATAATTCAGTGGGATACCCAAGAGGAGCAGCAGAATCAATGATTTATTCAAAAGAGAGGCAAGATCCACTCTACAGGTTGGGAGTAGGCCAGGAAAAAGCACTCTCAGCCTGAGGAGGCTTGGGGTGAGGGTTTTAAACATCAGGGTTTGGGGTGGAATTGAGTTGGTTTGAGGTATTACTCATGCCAGTGATTGAGTCTCCAGAGTTTTTACCTTTTGTCGTTCTTGGTGGAACTATCTTGGCATCCAAAGTCTACCAGGTACTCAAATCTGCATATTCAATTATATTAAAATTAGGGTTGGGTCAGCCAAAAGTTTCAGAAGTCCATTGTGCACACGCTGAGGACTTAAGTTTCCTGGTTTAGCTTTGCCCATGTGATAGACCTGGTATCCTGGTCCTGGGCTACTGTTGAAACTCAGAAGATGGATCCAGTCCGAGAAAGTGACTCCAAAGTGGCCTTCCTTCCCCGCTAGTTCTGAATCTAACCTGGCCTAACATTTCAGAAGGGCCAGGAACATTCTAGGTCATTCTCCCTGTCTTCCTACCCTCTAGCCACTGCACCCTGCAGATGATGAGTAAATACCTGTTGCATGTCTTTCTCAATCTCCAGCCCCACACTCATAGGTGTACACCTGGCTTCCTGGAGGATGCGAGACTTCACCTTGTTCTTGAGCCTTCCTCATGCCCTAGGCGGAGTGACTGTCCCCAACCTTGCTTTTGTGGCTTCTTCCTGCTCACAGCATGCCAGGCTCCTGGTAGCCCGTATGGTAAAGCCAGAGCTCCTCAGCTTGCATTCCACACATCTCCAGCTGCCTTTTAGTGTTGTATGGCTCTACCACAAATACCATGAACTTAATGACTTAAACGACTTCTGTCCATAATAGTCTCAGTTTCTGTGGGTCAGTAGTGTGCGGTTCTCTGCCTCAGGGTCTCCCCCAGATGTCAGCAAGAGATCAGTCAGGGCTGTGGGCCTCCCAGGGGCTCAGTGGGGAAGGGTCCCTGGGTCCCTGGACTCATAGGGATTGATAGCAGAATCTCTTCCCATGCATTGTGTGGCTGAGCCCAGCCTGGGCTCCTTAGAGGCTCCCTGCAGTTTCCTGACCATGGAGATGAGAGGAAGGTAGACCAGAAGGCTGGACTTCCACAGTCCTGTGTGCTGGCCTGGCTTGTGCAGTGATACAGCATCACTCTCCCAGCGCTCTTTTGGGTAGGGGTGGTGATAGACACTTTCCACTCCCAGCTGGAGAGGATTATGCAAAGATATAGATGCAGGGAGGTGGGGGGCCTGGGGTCCATTGGCCACAGGTCTATCTTCTGCTGTCCCTGAGATGCGAGCTCCCCCAGTGGCATCAGGACTTTCGAACTTTGTAAAGACATCATGTCGTTTGCACCTGTGTGAGGACATACTGGCCTCTGTTTCCACTACAGTACAAAGTCCTCCCCCACCGTCTCTCTGGCAGTGACCCTCCCTCAGTGTGTCCTGCCTTTCTTGCCCTTAGCTACCCCTTTCTCCGGGAGGCCTGAGCATGAGTGTGGATGTCGAGCATCTGGAAGGTGATTTGCTTGAATTATTCCTGCCTGGGATCCCTCTAGCGTGTCCTTGGGCCTTTCTGGGACTCAAGAACCCAGTTTGAAGATTATTTCTGAAAGATTGGGACACTCTAGGAAAGGGTGAAGGTGACGGCTGGAATAGAAGGTCTCCTGTGCGTGTGTGTGTGAGTGGGGAAGAACCAGAGGGAAGAGAGTGGAGGGACATGGGAAGAATTTCAACTTTCTAAGATTTTTCTCTGGCTGAAGCTGGCTAGGGGGAAGCCACCTCCACACTTCCTCCACTAGGAGAGAAGGAGAGTCCGGTGATGAGGTTGGGTTCGTCCAGACTGAGGGCTGAGCACAACAGGAAAGTGTTCCTGGACACCAGCATGCAAATAGTGAATATCGGGTTCCAGTTGGAGGCAAAGTCAGGGATGTGGCATGTGCAGATGACCCCAGAGGAAGCTGCAGGAGCCAATGCCAGTGTGGATGGATACATGCACACGCACATACACACACGCGCATGCACACACGCAAACGCACACACCCTCTTATTAATGAAGCCTGTATGCCTTATGCAAGAAACAGATCCCAAAGCCCTGGAAGCCTTCTCCTAGGATATTTGCAGTCCCCATGCCTGCCACCGCATCACCCCACCTAGCCCTTCTTTGTCTTCCTTATCTAGCCTCCCGCTCTCTCCTTCTTCTCTTGTTTTCTGTTCCATCCTGTGTCCCTCTCGTTGCGTACTCACCCTGAAGGTTCTGCCCTGCCTCCATTTTACAATGAACAGCTGATGCGGATTTTTTTAAAAAATCAAAAAAACGATAAGTCTATTGGTGCAGTTTAGGTATACATAATGACTGCATTCATTGTAGGAAATTGGTACCTCTGCGTGATACAGCTCGAGCTCCCCTATCTCCACCTCCTCTCTTCAAATCTGTTTCCTTTGCTCAATTTTCTCTTTCCCTTTCTTCCTTTCTCCTCCCCCTCCAAGTCCCCTTTCCTTTTGAACAGCTTCTTCCTGTTTTCCAATACCTATTGCACATTTACGTCTTTCACATTTTCATTTTCTCACCACAGAGAGATAATGCAATATTTATACAAGTGTCTGATTTGATTTATTTCACTTAAGAGTATGGTCTCAAAAAATTAATGTCTATTGAAAGTGTTAATGTTTAATTGTTTGATCAATCTGATACACCGATATCTATTAATCTAAACTGATCCTGTGATGAAGATATATAACATAACCATTGTTAAATTCTTCTGGTTTTTAAATTCTGTACTATATGTAAAAAAAAGAGTATGATCTCAAGGTCAGGCCATTTAGCTATAAATGTCTCAATTTTGTCTTTCTTTATGGCTGAGTAATATAGTACTATATAAAAATCCACAACTTTTTTAAAGTCACTCATTGGTTGATGGGTATTTAGATTGCTTCCAAGACTGAGCCATTATAAAGATGGGTGAGCATATATCACTACAGTATGATGTTTTTAATTTTTCTGGGAAGATACAAGAAGGGGAATAGCTGCATCAAATGGAACCAATAATTGTAGTCTTTTCAGGAATCTTCACACTGATTTCCATAGTGGTTGCACTGGTCTACACTCTCACCAATAGTGAAGAAGTGTTCCTTTTGTCTCACAGCCTCACAAGCATTTATTATTAGTTGTTTTCTTGATAACACCCATTCTTTCTGGAATGCCATAAAATCTCAGTGTTGTTCTAATTTGCATTTCTCAAATGACCAGTGAAGCTGAACATTTTTTCATATATTTATTTACTATCTGTACTTCTTCTTCTGGGGAGCATATGTTTGTCTCAAATGCTCCTTTTGGGCTGACTCTTTGAATTTGCATGTTTTTCAGTTCTTTATATGTTCTAGGTATTAGTACTATGTCTGAAGAGCAGCTGGCATGAATTTTATCCCACTCTGTGGGTTGCCTTTTCACGGTGTTAGTGATTTCTTTTGTGGTGCAAAAGCTTCTTAATAAGATGATTATTAAAAACTTTTTAATAATCTCAGTTATTGATTCTTTCTGATAGCTTCCATGCAGTCTAGGTTTTGTTCCTAAAGTCTTTGCCTACACCTATGCCTTCCAGAGTTCTATGTATTCTATCTTCTGGAAGATTTAGTGTTTCTTTTTCAATAATTATATCTTCGACTCATTTCAACTTTAGGGCATGGTGAAGACTATGAGTCTAGTTTTAATCTTCAGTATGTGGAAAGCCAGTTTTTCCAATAGTATTTACTTATTTTTTATTTTTTAAAGAGTACAAATTAGAATTAAAACAGAAAAAATTACAAGTGGTACAGAATTTCACTTAAAATAATATGAATTTCACAGTATTTGTTGTAATACACAGTGTTGTCTCCCAACCAGTTATTCATACTAGATATGTGCATGTCAAGTTGGAAGAAGAAATTAAAAAAAAGAAATGTATAAGAAATTTAGCTGGGCGTGGTGGCTCACTCCTGTAATCCCAGCACTCGGGAGGCTGAGGCAGGAGGATCTGTGCGAGTTCGAGACCAGCCTGGGCTACAAAACTGAGCTCAAGGCCAGCCTGAACTGCATAGTGAGACCCTTTCTCAAAAAGGCAAAAAAAAAAAAAAAAAAAGAAAGAAAATTAGAAGAGGAAAAGCACAAACAATAGAAAAAAGGAGACAAAACAATTTAAGCATTAACTGTTCCTTTCCATAGACTAGCAGAAATGCACAGTACAGTTGTCCAAACCAGCCTGCTTACATACATAGATAAATCTCTTTCACCTACTAACTCTCCTGTCCTCCTCAACTCAGAAACCCTTTCTTTTGAATAAGTTCATTCCATTTTCCTATTATCTATTGTACCCTCAGATTCCATTTTTCTCTTTCATGTTCTCACACTAAGGAGACAATGTTATGTTTGCACATGTGGGTCTGATTTATTTCACTTAAGAGTATGATCTCTGGCTGCATCAATTTGTCTGATCTTGTCTGACTTTACTACCATTTATTAAAGAGGCTCTTTTCCCTTGTGAATGAAAACAGACTACAGTTGAACTCATGGATTAAGAAACAAGATCCAACAATATGCTGCATGCAAGAAACACATTTAACTCAAAAATAAATTCATAGACCAAAAGTCAAAGAATAGAAGCAGTATTCCATTTGACAGGAGTCCAGAAAGAAATAAAAATAGCTCTTCTATGTGCAGACAACATGAACTCCAAGCCAAGACACATCAAAAGAGATAAAGAAGCTTCACTACATTCTTGTTAAGGGAGAACTCCAGTAAGAAGTGATAATGATTATAAATAGATATTAAATATAGGAGCACCCACTTATATAAAATAAATATTAATGGACATCAAAAATCACCTAAACACTAACATAATTGTAATGGAGGACCTTAACGAACCCATTGTCACAAATAGATAGATCAACTAGACAAAAAAAATCAATAAGGAGATATCAGAACTAAAAACCTGTGAATAAATAAGTGGACTTACTGGAATGTGCAGTGTTTCAAGTGTACAACAGCAGGCTATACAGTCTTCTCAGCTGCACATAGGGTGTTCTCCAAAATAGACCACATACTAGGACATTCTTAAGCAAATGCAATGATCTGACTACAGTGCTGATTTCGAAGAAACAAGTGGACTCTGTACTGCAGGAAGTTCTTTGTTTTGGGAACAGCATCTTTGCAGGGACAGTGACTCAGAAGTCTCTAGCCAGTGACAATGAGGAACCTCACAGAAGGCCTTTCCTGGGGTTCCCAACAAATCCTACCTGTTTCCACATGTAGAAATGTAGAATACCAGAAGCTCACAGGCCATCTAACTCAAAACATTCACTTCGCAAGGGAAACTGAAGTCAGAAAGGGAAAAAAAAGATTTGTCCAAAGCCACATGAGACTGGAAATTTCTGCTCTGGAGTCCATTGATATGGGCTAAGTTGGGATTATGTGTTACAGTCCAGAAAAAAAAATCCTTTTATAAACACACACACACACACACACACACACACACACACACACACACACGGGCTGGTATGCCACATGTGTATACATCAGTGATCGGAGTTTGCACACTTCTCTCCAGCTCCTCTTTGCTGGGTTTTGGCTGGACACAGTCAGCTCCCATGAATCTAAGAGTGGGATAGCTATGCGTTGTTCTACAGGCCTCTGAAGCACGACAGTCTTTTCTCAGTCCCAAACATGGACCTGGGATGGGAATCCTTTTTTTGGTATTTTTTAGAGAAAGGTCTAAGGGTGCTCAGGGCCTCACTATTAGGTTGGACTCGTAGTGGTCCACTTGTTTACAGCCTCCCAAGAGCTAGGATTACAGGTGTGTATCACCATGCCCATCTCAGTGTACCCCGGGAGAGGGGCTGGCATGGCATGCTGGGGGATTGAACCGGCAGCTCCTGTGCCTGCTTGCAGGTGCTTTAATCCGCTGAGCTATTTGGCTGGCCCTTTGAGGTGGGAATCTTTCGTAGAACATAGTAGTAGTATCTAGCATGAACCATTCCCCTAGGAAGCATGTGGCTGAGAAAGAGAAAGTCCTGGGTTCCAGTCCAGTCCTGCCACTGATTTTGCTCTGTGTGGCATTGCGAAGTCCCCTCCCCTCTTTGGACCTCTGCTTCAGCATCGTTAGAATGTGAAGGATACCCAGGGAGCCATGAGGAGTGAATGCAGAAATGAATGGACAGGCACACGGTATGGCTAAGGGCAATGGCACGAGGGATGGAGTTTTGATTGCTGTTTATTCAGTTGCATTGCAGGGAGAATGGAGACCATTCTCTGCTGAGGTGGCAGGCCTCCGGGCCCACTGTCCCTGAGAGGTGCCATTTGCCTGCATCCCCACTTCTTTTCTGCCATCCCTTCCAGGTCCCTGATGTGCTGCGACACTGTCACTCTGCATCCTGGTGGTTCTGCCTTTACCTTTAGCACCTAGCACATCGTGTCCATTTGGCCAACATTTGCTGATAATGGAAAAAAGCAGGCGACGCCCTGAGGAGGTGCACGCAGGCAGATGCCGTGTGCAGCCCCGGGAGCACGGAGAGGGACGCCAAGTGTGCATGATGGCTTGGGTGAGCCACAGATTCAGATTTGCGGCCTGAATGAAATCTTGAATGCCACAGATTTGTGAGCCTTCAAATACTCCAGGGACTTTCTGTCTTTTCTTTTCTCTTTTTTTTTTTTTTTTAAATTTTCAGTACAGGGTCACACTACATAGATTGGTCTTGTGCAGCTTCCCAGGAGCTGGAATTACTGGCATGTGCCACCATGCCCAGTCTCAATCACTGTCTCAGCGCGCCCTGGGGCTAGAGCCAGCACTGCACAGCGAGAGTGGAACTCTGACAACGGCCTTTGCCTAAGTGGGCACTTTAATCTGCCTAGCTATTTGGCCGGCCCTACTCCAGGCAGTTTTATCTATAAATCTCCAAGAGTGTGAAAGGACAGGAGAGTCAGGAATCAGCAGTTCTCAGAGCAGGGGTGCAGCAGGTGGTACCCCCGTGAGCGCGGGCTTCCGTGGCACTGCAGGGGCTGGTTCTGTAGCTGTGACCTGTAGGAGGAGGTGGGAAAATGCGCAGTCAAGAGGGGAGATGCATGGGACTGTGGCACCTAGGGGAGACCCAGAGACTGTCCTGTCACCATCCTCAAGTGTGAGTCCATCCCTACTGGGTGGGGATGTCTTCTGGGACCTATCTGCCGGGCTGTGCAGCTGGGCTGGGGCTGCTTGGCTTCAGGAACTGCACACAGCACCCACCTACGAAGAGCATTGCAGCCCAGAAGGACCCCAACCCTGGGACCTGTCCAGAAGTGGAGAGGGACCCTACTGTAAGGGACCTCAGTGTGCTGGGTGGGAACACTTGTCACCACACCAGGCTTAAGGGTCCTGATGCGCTGTGAACAAGGACATTACGAGCTCACATGCATTGCTCATGTCAGGCTCTGTTGGGCAGGTTGCGATAGCCTGTGCGTCGCACCACGAACACTCATCTGTGAGCACTCACGTGGCTGTGTGCCGGGAGAGGCAGAGGGGATGGCAGAGGAGGCCAGGGCAGGGCAGGGCAGGGCTGGGTGTGCCACAGGTTGGGCCGGAAGTGGAGTGGACTAGGCCCGTCCAGGGTGTACGAGTGCCCTAGGTGGGTCCCTGTCCAGGGGAAGAGTCAGGTTCCATTCCTGTGTTCTCAAGCCCAGCAGGCCTGGAGGGCACTCTTGGATCTCAGATCCCTCTGCTTGGGCCAGGGCCCGTGCTGAAATCTTTTAAATTTCCTTTTTAACATTTTAAAAATATTTGTTTATGTATTTGGTGCAGGATCTCACGACACAGCTCAGATTCATAGTGATTCTCCTGTCTCAGCCTCCCCAGCTCTGAAATTATAGGCATGCACCACCACGCCCAATTTTGGTGGCTGGCACAGCGCTCCCAGTGCACAGTCCTGGGGATCAAACCCAGATCCTTGTATTTGCCAGGCAGGTGCTTAGACAGCTAAGCTATCTCCTCTTTTAAATTTTCTTTGATGTCCTGGCGGCTGCTTTTCTCCACGATGCTTCATTCCTCTAGCCAAAGTCACACTCTTCTACGGCCATGGAAGATGGATTCTTTGACACAGGCATTTACAAATCACAGCTTGAACTGAACCCTCAAGCAGGGGTTGATGGCAGAAGCTCCCAGTCATCTGACTCCATACCATGGCAGCTGACCTTAGCATAGGCTCCACCCTGTCTGGGGGTTGGTAGGGCACCTCTAATTTCCTTGATCCTCAGTCTTCCCTGGGGTCCAGTGGAACTGGAGCGAGGGGTGGCTGGAAGCCTTGGGGTGCCATGGGCTTCTGTTTCCTAGGATGGCCAGTTATGAGCTTGGGAGAAAGGGACATGCAAAGGAGCCTGCGAGCCCCACAAGTTGCCGCCAGTTGCTCTGCGGACATGTGAGGGACCACACACCACTGTTTGCTTTTGAAAGGCGCTCACACTAGCCCATGCCCGTGTGTGCACAGTAGCCTCAGTGCTGGCCCGGGAGTTTTTCTTGGCACGGTCTTGGCTCCATCTCTATTTTAGACCCAGGCCACGGAACAAGGGTTCTCAGAGACAGTGAAAGGGAAACAGGGCAATTGTGACCAGATTTGCCCCTCTGCCTCTGGCTGCTGGGTACCCTCCTCTTGGGGGTCTACACAGCCTCCTCATCAGCCCCCCACAGACACCACAGCACTAGATAAGGATCATTTAGGAACAGCTCACCATACAGGTCAGACAACAGTGATCTGTTTCATTATGAATTTATTTTTTTCCCAGAGGAACTGTGAACTTGCATGAGGGTTCCTCAGACCCCGTAGGTACTCAGGCTGAGGCTACTCCAGGGGCCAGAACTTCAAGGGCACCGTGGTTTCTCCCCATCTCCACTCCCATGCTGGTGGTCAGCTATTTCTTGGACTTGTTGCCCATTTCCAAAACTCTTGCAAGTTCTTCTGCACACCACCTATAGCCATCAAATCCTGACATCAAACCCCAAAACCTTCAGCCACTCCCAGCTCCCTTCAGGATGAAATCCAACGAGTTAGCCAAGCTCAGAAGTACTGTACAGTTGTTTAGGTGGTACACTGCAAACTGTTAAGGCTCACCACTGCAAGACCACACTGAGGTCCCGTAATGCGCAGTGCATCCCAGGTGGTTTGTGTCACCCGTGCCTCTCTTCACCGTGGGTCCCTAGGCTGGAGCTGCACCTTTAGCTTTACATGCACCTTACAATTTCTGCATCTCGCCCCTTGGAGTGCTGCCACCTTGCCTGCTGTGTCCTGCAAACCCTGCCCTCACCCCCACTTTCTCCTAGATACCTCCGGGACCACATGCCTAGAAGCCATGGAAGCCCTGGTTGTCCATGGGCCCAGAAACTCACTACATGCCACAGGGCTTTAGTTCTCTTGCCCAGCATTTGGGGGTCTCCACCTAGTGTGCACACGAGGACAGAGAGCCCTGTAATGTCACCTGTGTTTCCTCCACGCCTGGTACAGAGCCGGGGGCGGGGGGCTGAGTGCCCAACATACCCTTTTCCGCTGCCTGGTTCCATTGGCTTCATGAAAGACCCGCTCCACCCCCTCCCACCCCTTGCTATTTTATTCCAGTTCCTGGAATTTCATAATAACATAGATGTTTCCAGAAAGCTGACACAGCCCGTTTTCCCTAAACAAACTCTTATTTTCATATGATAGGCTGCGGAGCTTGCTATAAAAGAATCCCTGTGTTTGAGTTCCATCAAATGCATTCCAAAAAAATAATAGCAATGACAAGAAAACAATAATCACTGCTTTAGTGCCTACTGACTGTTTACACACAGACGAAACCCATCCATCATTTTCCTTTATCCTCGGCTTGTCAAAGAGGTAGATATTGATACTTCCCTAGTTGTAGAGGGAACAAAGAAATGGTCAAGTAAGCAAAGCAACGTGTGTCCAACTGCCAGTGAGTAGAGTTGAACCCAGACCTCCTCTATCTCCACTGGGTTAGTCAGAGCTGGGAAAGAGGGGTTTGTATGACTGGGCAGGCGCTTGGGGTTCAGGGAAGACCCTGACATGGCCACAGACCTTAGTACTACTCAGGGTGCCTGGCCAGAAATGACTTAATTAGCCTTATCTTGAAAATTAAATGTTTGGACTGGGTCCCTTCCTATTCTAAGAATTGATGCAGTGATACAAAAGTAAAGACAGGGGCCTTGCTCTGAGGAATTTATGATCTTACTAAAGTCCAGAGGGGGAATATTAGCTTTGGGGTAGAAGAACCGGTAAGACAGACGTGGGGCAGCTGGGTGAGGGACTGAGCCGGAGGCCATGCAAAAGCAGGGCTCCGGGAAGCTGACCCCTACGCTGTACGAGCAGGGCGTGCTGCCTCGGCCAGCAGGAGGAGCCTTTCCTGGAAGGAGAATGAACTTGACCTTCCCACCAGGACAGTGGAGGCCTGCTGGTCAGTGGCCCGAGTCACAACCCCAGGGTGTTTATCACCAGGCCATTGTGACTCCTCAGCAAGATGTTTCTCGAGCAAATTTTTTGGAATTTTGGTGGGCTCTGACCTGCAGTTTTCACTTCCAAAATAACTTGACTTTTCTAAAGTGGTAATTTCACTTCATGATAATACTAAACTGAAGCCACATGAACTCTAATTGGAAGCAGGTCTTGGGCCGCAGGGCTGCCAAGAAGCGGTAAGAAACATGCTTATTCTACTACTTTGCTTGAGGCATTCAGCATTTTTGAATGCCTGGGCAGAAATATAGTTTTTTAAATAAAGCCAATCCCTGGGAGAAGAGGGGGCAGGGGGCGAAGGGAACGAGGCGGGGTGGAGGTGGTTAGAAATAGGAGAGGGTTTTTTTTTTTTCACTCCAAAGAGAGAAAAATCATACTTTTTACTTTTGCACATCAATTTTGTTGCTTGCCCTTGTTGCCGAGGGGATTAGTGAAGTCGGGGTGCTTTTCCTTCATCCCTGGGGTGACTGCGGATGATGTTCTTTCAACTTTCCGGGGGGGTACTGACCTCCTTCCGCTGGCACAGGCTGGGGCTGACCTCACCAGGGCAGCGGGGCGTTATTCCTTCTCTTTCCTTGCCACATCACTCTCTTGTCTTATTAATTGTATCCTGATGAGCGAGACACTCGTTCCTCCAGTGGCTGCTGTAGCTCGCTTTATTTAATAAGTCTCTCTTGGAGGAGGCAAGACAACAGTTCTGTCTTTTCTATTTTTCTTCTTAGAGCAACAGCAGACATTGTCCCAAACAAGGCCTCAGAAGACATTGACATAAAGGACATTTTTAAAAATTGCTTTCAGAAAAGAAACAAAACAAACCCCTCTCCAAAAACAAAAATTATGTAACCGATTAATTGCACAGCAGAGCTCCCTGCGGGAAGCCCAGGCTGTCGGGGGGTTGCAGTGGGAGCTGGGTGGTCACTCGGTGGGAGAGGTCTCCTTGCCTGCTGGCCTCAGTTTTCTCAAGGTACTGTTTTAGACAAATGTGCTGGATTGGGCTCTTGCCCTGGGGCTCTGTCCCACCCTGCCAATTACCCTCCTGGCACTGCCAACCCTGTGGGCCCCCAGTCCCTGGGTTCCTCTCCCAGCAACCCTGGGGTATCTCTGTGGCTGGTGGGGCTGGAGGTCCCTTTCTACTTGGTTTTATCATGTGTAGCACCAGCCTTTCAGGCTGTTGCAGAAAGACCCTGGGCAGGATTCTTTTTTTTTTTTTTTTTTTTTTTTTTTGAGACAGGTTCTCACTATGCAGTTCAGGCTGGCCTTGAGCTCACTTTGGTAGCCCAGGCTGGTTTCGAACTCATACCGATCCTCCTGCCTCAGCCTCCTGAGTGCTGGGATTACAGGTGTGCACCACCACACCTGGCTTCTGGGCAGGATTCTGATTTTCCTTTTTCTACTTTGCACACACAGAAAGGGGCAGGCAGCTGGTATGTGATGGAGGAAAACAGAGCTCTAGATTTCAGCTTTGACTCTTGCCTATAAAAAGCCCACTGTACCCAGGGCTGGGAAAGAACAGCCTGGAGCTTGGGATGAAAGAGAAAGTCCTGAGGGTAAACCTTCGGAAATTCAACCACAGTGCCTCAAGAAAGAGATGACTCAGTGGTTTCCCACAGCAGTTCAGATAAATGGCACATCCTGTCCCTGAGTGCCTGTCTGTAGATGTCCCCGTGGTGGTCCTTGATGTTTGCGATGGAGACTCCACAGCCTTGTACCCTGCTGTGGTCTCCAGGGACTGCACAGGTGTCAGAGGTCCCTTGGGAACATGTAATTGTCCTGATGTCCCCAAGGACCATGGAACCCTAAAAAGCCTCAAGAAGTAGAACATCTGGTCTACTTCAGCAGATTTTTTTCACAAGTTCAACCAGTCATCTGGCTGTTTTGTCTGTACAATGCCAAACATCTGGGTTACTAGATGTAGACAGGAATTCAATTTCTTAATAGTTATTTCTCTTCTCTTTTGACACTGTTTTTACCAGCCTTTTTTTTTTTTTTTTTTTTTTTGGTGTAATATTGCAAAATATTTTTTATTGACAAGCTTCATCAAATTCAGTTATTTCTGAATTCATACGCAATCCTGAGACACTAATTAGAATACAAACAAGCAAAAATGGATACCTAACACAATAGGTGAGGCATTTTTTCCTGTAAGGACTTATTGAATTCATTTTGAGACTTAGGACTTGGTAACTAATTAATTGTCTTATTTTTTTCCTAATTATTTTGCTACATAAATCCTTCCTACAGTCTAGTGTCCATCACTAACATTAGTGTTGGCAAACCCTGTAAATACTCAGGGAATTCTGGTGGGCGAGACCTCTGACACTTATTTCCTCTGCCTAAATGCGACTTCCTAGATTTGTTTCAACGTCCTGGCTTTGCCCACCCCTTGCTCCCTGGCCTCTTTTACCAGCCTTTTTATACAAGGTAGAAGAGAGTCATAAAGGCGTTTTTCGTTTGTTTCATTTTGTCTTTTTTTGGCTAGTGGATGTTCTCAATAGAACTAAGTCTGTGTAATCACTGAAAATTAGACAATGTTGCTGATTACTTTTCTTAGGGTATTTTCATAACCTTAAATTATCAGTTTGATTACTTTTCTGGTGGCATCCATACAACTTTAAATCAGTGGTTTGACTACTTTGCATTTTCATGGGTAGGCGAAATTGACCAAAATAATATGGTGTGCTCATCATAAATGCTGCAAATTCATTTGAAAAGAATTAGAATTCTAATGCATTTTGCAAGTGCTTAAAAACGGAATCAAATGACTCTTGAAAATAACTTAGGGAGATATTAGGTTCTCTGTAGACTTTCATGCTTATCCTTTTAAGTAGGACTGTAAGATCCCGTGATGTGATTTTTGAAAATTTGAATAATTGATCAGTGATGATGATAGCACTCGATAGTGTTTTCTAAGAGATTTGTTGTTGTGGCTGCTTATCTTTCTCTCTGGCTGGAAAATATTGCTAACTTGCTTCATTTATTTAAAAAAAATTTTGTGCTAGGTTGCAGCTGTCACAGGGGAGAAAGGAACACAGCAGCAGAGAAAGATCTAGTCAGTTCTGAATGCAGTGCCCCAACCTTGGTGGCAGACCCAGGACAAAGAGGGGAAGGTGCAAGAGTGTGGTTGGGTCTGGCTGGGAGATCCATGAAGCCAGGACACTTCCTCTGAATTGGGCACAGCCATCACAAGACCAAAGGCAAGAGTTAGCACGTGTGAGCAGAGCCGGGCTAGACCAGGAGGCCATAGCAGGTGATCCGGCAGTGGCCTTTGGCAAAGGACTGCATGAGAACATTTGAAACCAGAACAGCTGAGGGGATTCAGACTGGTTTTATGTGCTTGATATGTTGTTCCATGGGAGACCAATTATTTAAAGATCTGGGAAATTGATGACATCTGGGACCCTCCTTTACTAACTTAGGGCAAAGTCTTTTCCTTCTTGAGTCTGTGCAAAAAATGACACGTATGACATCCTTGAGGACTTCTTATTGGTTAAAACAGATATCCAGTCTTCTCTAAAACTCCGAGCACCAGAATAAGTAGCATTTATCTTTTCCATAAATGAAAACTTACTAGTGAAAGGTAAGGCTTCAAAGGATAGGATCTAAAACTTTGGGCTATCTCTTACGGGTCCCATTTTTGAACATTTCTCAAAGAGGAAATAAACTGGCTCAAGTCCAGGAACTTACTGAGGGTCCACAGTTCTGTTATCACATTTTGAAATAGGTTTCTGTTCACTTGTTCTTAATTTTTTTTTAATGAACCTAGTAAAAGTTTTATAGACTTCTCATCTGTTTCACTTTTGGGAATACCAGCTGGTCAGCTGCCGTCTAGGTCCACACGTGTTTGATCATTCTGGTTGCTATTTCATTTCTGCTGTCCATTATCTAAGTCTGTGGACCCTGCACCTGATGATTAAGTACCACCTCTTGGCCTCTGCCACTCCAGACTCAATCAAGGCCATTTCCCTTAAATTTCCTAATTGAGTAACTGTGGTTCCCACGATAAGGTCTGGCATACAGAGGAGAGTAATGGCAGGGCTCTTCTGGGATGCTGATGCTCCCCTCACAAATCTAATCCTCCAGGTGTTAGTGAAGGGTTCATTTTCTGTATCACCCCAGTATGGAGGGTTAGGTTTAGCACGACAGACCCACTCCAGCACTCTCATTTCCCTAAGCTTCTGAGTCCCCTCATCAACAGTAAACCATAGCATATCAGGCATCTCTAACGCATTTGCAGTGGGCCATTTTTTCATTGATACTTCTGCCAACCAGTAAAACAAACCATTAACACATTTCCTTACTCCCCAAGCTGCAATATTAAATTCAGAATCCCTCCTTATCCAGCTCTTATCAATAGGCTCAGCCAGTCCAGATATATGTTCTTTCCACCTTTACCCTCACACTCACAAAAATCCATTCCTACATTTGCTCATCAGGCCTCTACTTGTAAGAGAAAACTTACGAAGTTCTTTGGGACAGTCGTGGACTTCCTTGTGGTTATACTCTGTACCTCGCCCTTGGGAGGCTTCTACGATTTGAGTCTGATGATGGGCCCAGAGGGAGAAGTGGTGGTGAGGTAGGTCCTGAGGAGAGTCAGTGTTATCGTGTTTGGTCAACACAGCATTAGTTTTTCCAGGTATTCTATGAAAGGCCAACATAGCAAGGAGTGAAGGAAGGAAAGCCCCTGGCACTGTGGATGGGGAAATCTCTTCCTCTGGCAAAATTATCTCATCAGTATCTAGGAACACCATGTCCTCACCTTCATCAGGGTTCCTCTCATGCCTCTCCATCCCCATTTATGGGATCCCATTCTTTTCTGATCAGTGCCCTCAACTTTGCTTCAGATACCCTCAAGGTGGAGCATTAAACAGAAACTGTATTTCACCCACTTGATTATGAGGGCCTGTGTTTGGGTTTCTGCTATCTCCGCCAGACAGAACATACTTAGAAACTTTTTATTTTAATTTTTAAAAAATTATTTATTTATTTGGTACAAGAGCTCTCTACACATCTTGGACTTGTAGTGATCCTCTGGTCCCAACCTCTCCAGTGCTGGGGTTACAGGCATGTAACGCCACACCTGATTTCAGTGGCCAGCTTGATGTAGGGCCAGCATGGTGTGTGGTACTGGAGATCAAACCTGGGTCCTTGAGCTTGTCAGGCATGCACTTAAACTGCTGAGCTATCTACCCAGCCCACATTTTAAAACTTTTAAACTTCTTAAATTTCTTATGTGTACCTGGAACTGAGTGTGTGAATCTTTGAGTTGCATTTTTTTTTTTTAGTAATTTGTCCTCCCAGGTGGAAGACTTTAGATTTCCTATGGGTGTTCTAAGCTCCTTGTTTTTCTCGACTAGTTTGCCCAGAGATGCTAAGATCAACCAGCTAGTATCATTATATTTTGTACTCTTCAAAACTTCCATGGATGGGGCTGGCCAAAGAACTTAGTGGATTAAAGTATCTGCAAGCAGGTGCAGTGGCTGGGGTTCAATTGCCAGGCCTGCTGTGCTACCCCCAACCCCCACCCTGGGGGCACACCGAGAGGCAAGTGAGACTTGGCATGGTGGTGCCAACCTGTAATCCCAGCTCCTGGGAGGCTATAGATAGGCAGATCACTATAAGTCCATCTAGTAGTGAGATCCTGAAGGTCCTATAGACCCTTCACTAAAAATGAGAGAGAGAGAGAGAGAGAAAGAGAGAGAGTCACAAAAATTCCATGAATGGAGTCATTAAATTCCTTACATCTCACAAGTGGTGAATTTGAGCAATCAAATGGATCTGCATTACATATTGTGTTCAATGCTTCACACCAGGGATTATCAGTGTTCCCCACCCAATCAGGAGACACTATAGTATCTTTAGGTCTCATCAAATTAGACAGCTGACTAGGAATTCCTAAAGCCATTAAAAAATTTCACTTTTACAACTCTATTTCTTTAGAGCCACTCCTGATACCAAAATTGGTGTCACTTAATGTCTACCAGAGAAACAGATATAAAATAAGATATACAAATATATAAGAATGTACAAGATTGGCTTACACTGGCCACAGCAAGTCAGATGTGGAAGTGTGCTGAGGATCTGTCTGAACCCTGGAGATCAAAGGATCCAGCTGAAGGTCTGGAGCTCACAGCAGGGTTCTGTGTGAGTCCCTATCAGGAGGCTGATGGGTCTGTGACAGAAGGCTGAAGCATCTCTACCATAAGGCTGAAGGATCTGTGCTGGAGGCCAAAGACTCTGGGCTGGGATCCAGGAGATGATGTCCAAGACTTGGAAGGCAAAGCTTGGAACTCCTCCAAGGAGGATGTCATTTCCCCTTTATGACATCCAGGTGACAAACCATCCCAGGGTGAGCCTAAGCCAGGGTAGTTGAGCTTGTCTTACTCAAGTTGATGGAATCAGTCAACCACCGCAGTGCCCCTTCCTGATCTCTGTCCAGTGGTGTGACTGAAAGATGATGAACAGTTGGCAGGGCTGTGTTAACCCTGAGGCTGCTCCTTGCGCTCCTCATCTGGCTCCCCCATTGGCCATAATGCGAGGTGGGCAGAGGAGGGTTCATCTTTGGAGCCATTGCTCTGTGAAGGAACTGTGCCCTCCAGTTCCCTCCACGACGGTGCCATGGAACACTACTAGGCATTCAGTAGGTGTCTCATTTAATTTGATTCTTCTCACACGATCTGGGGCCTCAGGATACTTCATCATTGTCATAGGTATCCTCGTGTGGGTACAGATTTGCCTTTGTGTCTCTTCTTTCACCCCTTTTGTGTTTCTTTTCCTCTTCTTCTGGACCATTTCTGAGTTGATGTTCTGGGATCAATCTATTCATAAGTTGAGGAGCTTTCATGTAGTGTTAGAATTATATATGATTTATACACATTTCAGTACTTTCCTATTATGGATAACATCCTCTATGTATGCAATGGACATTCGTAGTGATAGTTCTTTTCTTATGCATTGCATATCCTGGAACTTGGAACACTGAGCTCATAGTTTTATCTTGCAAAAAAAGAATTAGAAGATTAAGAAAAAAGATGAGAGACCAAGAAAAACATGAGAGATCCCTGAGGTAGGAACATAAAATCCTTTGAAAACCAAAATTAGGTCAAAGGTCTCGAGTGGCCTTGGGTCAAAGGGAAATCTGATGTCTCTCAATGAATCAAAGCCTTTTCTTGGTGCTCAGCTACGTTTGGAACGTTAAACAGAGCCTGGAAAATAGGACCATTAACTACACTGAGTGTCTTCATTGGGGTGCATAGAAAACACAAAAGCTGGCTTCACCACGGCTTTAGGGAAAATCTTGGAGAGCTTATCCATCATTCCAAGTGTTTCTCTGAGAACTGTGGACATTGGCTTTGCTCAGCCAGTGTGAGCTTCTGATTTGATTACTTGATGAGAGCCATTCTTTCTGAAGCCAGGTGGAATCTGTGTTATTTTAATTTGCATTGCTGTACCAGCCAGCAATGTTGAACATTTTTGTCATGTATTTATGGGCCATTTTTCCTCCTTCTAAGAGATTCCATTCAGGGCAGTTGCTCCCCCCGCCCTTTTTTTTTTTTTTGGTCAACACTAAAATTTAGTCATATCAGGGCATGATCTCTTTTTTTCTAGTCCATTTCTAGTTCCCAGGATTCCAGTCCATTCTGAGGGACGCACACTGAGCTCCAACCACATTGCAGGGCCTGTTCCATCCCACCCAGCTGCTCTTGTGCCTCCTCCCCTAAGAAGGGAAATCTCTAATTATGGTGCTGTCCTTGTGTCCTTCACGGAGACCTTTTCACGGAGACCTTGCTTCTTCAGCCAGTCTTGAGCAACACAGAACCTGCCACATGGGCCGAGGGAACCCGAGGAGAGTCACAAAGGGTGGGAACCACTTCTAGGAGAATGGGTGTCACGAGAGAGTGCAGCATCTGGTGACAGGTGAGTGGTGCCCCCTGGCAGGCTGGGACCTGCGTTTTGCTCCCACCTCTTCTCACTTCCTTGCTGGGGTCTACAAAGAGTCAGTTGCGTTTGTGAAGATTTCCTCCCAGCTCTCTGGCCCATGTCCCTCACCATCGGAGCCAAGGGCGGGTGGCAAGGCCTTCTCTATAAGGTTTTTGGATTCTTTCAAGTTCTGTAAGCAAGGGAAAGGAAAAGTTAAAATAGGGGCTAAATGGAAAAATGAGGTTCTCAAGGAAACAGGAGACTTGACGTGCTGTGGGGTTTCATTTCTCATGTGCAAAGCACATTTTCTTCAACCTATCATTTCTGAAATAAATGAGCCACGATCATTTAATGTGAATGCATCCCAGACCTGAGTTGGGCCCTTGTAATTTGGAATCAAAAATGACTGACGGGTTGGGAGAAAAGTCCTGCCAATAAATTACATACATCCTGTTAGTTCAGTCTCATACCTAAAAATATCTTAAGACTCTAAAGAGATGCTGGCAATGGCTATAGATTGAAAGAAAAAAAATTTCAACCATAGAAACCTAGCAAAATTATATCTACATTCCCCAAGCTGTAGTTAAAATTAATTTGTTTTGAGACCAAAGTCAAATATGCCAGTACAACATGCAATTCATTGAATCCATTTGGAACAATGTTAATTTAAACTAGATATTTAGCATTGTGTAGACTCAGCATCCAGATTGGCTTTGAGGGTTGTTTTTAATGGAAGCTTCCAGTATTTCCTCCTGGTAGGGGTAAGCTGCATTAATTCCATGAAATGTTTCTCTTTCAGGAAGAAGCTAGGCAATAGCAATAAAGATTGTTAGCGCTGGTTCTAGACTGGCAAGTTTGCTTCAGGCTTTCCGTGTAAAAGTCAGGGCCTTTTAATTCCTGTCATACCAGACTGTTTACTGCTGTGTAACCGGAAGTCATTTCCACACAATTAGACAAGGTACCGACTTCCCACAGGAAGCAATTTGGAGGCTTAGACCCTCTCTGACAGCTATTTGGAATCATCTCCTACTTCCTCGTAGCAACCAGCATCTGGTTACAGAGGAGACTGAGATGTGTACTACCTTGGTGGAAATGGAGGCACTATTCCGCCAGCTACTGTTTCCCATCTCTGTTGCCAGTGGGGTCAGGTAAAGCTAAATAATTTGTCTAACCTCATCCCCTTTCCCTACCTTGAGGGAAAACTCCTATAAGATCACTGTAAACACAATTATGCTGTGCAGGGCTCTCATTAATCTAGCACAAACCACAGCCTGACACTCACTGGGCAGCTTTCGCTCTATTTTTTTTCTTAGCTTGTTTTCAGCACCAGCTTATCCTCACACTTCCTACCCAGAGGTGGTTATTTGTACAGCATGATGTCGGGGAAAGGCAAAATTGGCCAGAGCTGAGTTTTGCCATTGCAGAATGGTGCCTAGGACTCAGAGATGGCCTTGGATTCTTAGAACGGGCCTCAGGGGACTCCAAGTTCATTTTGAAGCACTGAAAATATGGCCCTGATACTAATTAGGAGGCTAAGTTAAGGGCTCCCATCATTCATTTAGCAAATATTTATTAACCCTTCCCCCAGTTTATGCTAATTACAGACTAGACACAAAGCTACTACAGTGAACCAGAGAGATGTGATGTTTATCTTGAGACCCAGAGGTTACTACTGGCTTTGGCCGGAGTTCTTTCTAGCATGTGCCTATATGTTCAGACATCAGCCAGGGACAGCCACAACTCTGAGCTCAGGAAAAACTGTTTATCAAATTCCTTCAACCATAACCCACAATAACAAAAACACCAACATTTCATTTCAACCAATGAAGAATATTTATCTACATAAATATAAAATACACATGTATATAACAAAAGTATCACTGCATATAAGAAGTTCCAGAATCTACATCTATTAAAGTATGATATACTCTGATTTTGTTTTTTCAATTTATTTTATTGAGCTATAAGCACTTATAGTAGAGTGCTTAAAGTGCAAGGCCATGTTTCCCTGTGTACAAGTTCCATTATTCACACGTTGAGAATGCCGAGTACTTTACTATAGTAGCTCAACTTTAATAACTGCAGCAGAATTTGCTAAAATTATAGGTCCTTCAGTTTTATTGACTGTGGAAGGATGCTATATCTATATTTGGGGTTGACTTAATCAACCTCTTCAGTGGTGGGCCCTGAGGAAGCACCAGCAGAGGGAGGGGCTCCTCCACCGGGGAAGCCCCCAGGCGTTCCTCCAGGCATGCCACCTGCACGCTGGTTCAGCCTGGTGAGGATGGCATTGCAGACTTTCTCCAGCTCCTTCTGCTAATGCTCAAATTCTTCTTTCTCTGCAGTCTGATTCTTATCCAGCCAGTTGATGATCTCATTACACTTGTCAAGAACCTTCTGTTTGTCTTCATCATTAATCTTGCACTGAAGTTTCTCATCCACAAGTTGCTTTCATATTGAAAGCGTAGGACTCCCATGAATCCTTGGAAGACACTTTGTCCCTTAGCTTCTCATCTTCAGCTTTGTACTTCTCTACTTCCTGGACCATACACTCTATGTTCTCCCTGCTGAAACCGCCCTTATCATTAATGATGGTAATCTTGTTCTCTTTTCCTGTACTTTTATCAACTGCAGAAACGTTGAGGATGCCATTGGCCTCGATATCAAAAGTTACTTGAATCTGAGGAACACCTCGGGGTGCAGGAGGTGTGCCTGTGAATTCAAACTTGCAAAGCAGGTTGTTATCCTTGGTCATGACACGTTCACCTTCATATACCTGAATGAGAGCACCAGGCTGGTTGTTTGGATGGGTAATGAAAGTCGGGATCTGCTTGGTAAGAATGGTGGCATTGTGCTTGATGAGGACTGTCATCATGCTACCTGCAGTTTCAATACCAAGAGAAAAAGGAGTGACATCTTATGGTAGTAAATCTTAGACATTTTCAGACTTGTCTCCAGATAAAATGGCTGCCTGAACAGCTGTACCATAAGCAACAGCCTCATCAGGGTTGATGCTCTTATTCAATTCTTTTCCACTGAAAAAGTCCTGGAGAAGCTTCTGGATCTTGGGGATACAGGTAGAACCACCTACCAGGACAATGTCATGGATCTGAGACTTGTTCAACTTAGCATCTTGAAGAACCTTTTCCACAGGGTCCAGAGTACCATAGAACAGGTCAGCATTCAACTCTTCAAATCAAGCATGAGTAATGGAGGTGTAGAAGTCAGTTCCTTCATAGAGGGAATTAATCTTAATACTGGCTTGGGGGTTGGAAGAGAAGATTCTCTTAGCTCGCTCACAGGCAGTACAAAGATGGCAGACAGCTCTTTTGTTCTCACTGACATCCTTCTTGTGCTGGATTCAGTAATGAAATGATTGACCATTCAGTTGTCAAAATCTTCTCCACCTAAGTGGGTACCTCCAGGTGTAGATTTCACATCAAAGATTCTATCTTCAGTAGTGAGGATTGACACATCAAACGTGCTACCTCCTAAATAAAAAATCAGCACATTTCTTTCCGCTCCAACCTCTTTGTCTAATCCATAAGCAATAGCAGCAGCTGTTGGTTTGTTGATAATTCTAAGTACAGTAAGACCAGCAATCGTTCCAGCATCTTTGGTTGCTTGATGCTGAGAGTTATCAAAGTAAGCTGGCACAGTGACCACAGCATTGGCAATGGTCTTCCCTAGATGAACTTCTGCAATCTCCTTCACCTTTGTCAGCACCATCAAAGACACCTCCTTCTGGGTAGAAACTCCTGGTCTCTCCTTTGTATTCTACTTGAACCTTGGGCCTGCCTGCATCATTCACCACCATGAAGATCCAGTGCTTCATATCAGACTGGGCAATAGCATCATCAAATCTATATCCAATCAGATGCTTAGTATAAAAAACTGTGTTGGTGGGGTTCATAGCCACTTGATTTTTTGCAGTATTTCCAAACAGCCACTTGGTGTCAGTGAAAGCAACATAGCTTGGAGTGGTTCGATTTCCCTGATCATTGGCAATTATCTCCACATTCCTGGAAGACACCCACACAAGAGTAGGTGGTGCCAAGATCAATGCCCACTGCAGGTCCCTTTGACATGATGGCTTGCATATAGGCCCAGCTGTGCTAGCAAAGACAGCACACAAAAAGCCCTCACCTACTGGCACATTCAATGAGGATACACTCTGATATTCTCTTTTCTGTTTCTGTTTCGTTTTAGTAAATGATACGATCCTCTGCCATTGATGGTACAGATTTCGTTTGTAAGTGGGCCTTCTGTGGAACTTAGGGTGTGGTGACTTCAGTGGAATTGAGATTGAATGAAGGCTTTCAAAGATTTGAAGAACTGTAGTATGGAAGTTGAAGGACCAGCAGCATTTGCTTGATTGAGGGGCTGGGGCCCAAGTTAGAGACCGTGGGCTTTGATGGCGATGTCTGAGGCCAATCTGTCAGTTAGTATGACATCTTATCACAGTCTGAAAGCAGAGTTCTTGGAGACTTAAGGGGATAAGAGGCTAGGTTCCTTACATAGTAGCCTCTTCTAGAGTGGAACCAAACACACCCCAGGGGGAAACACGGTGTATATACAAAAGTCCAGGGATTCACGGGTCTGGCCTCTGGAAGAACTCTCCCTTCCCCAGAATCCAGAATCCAGGCCCTCTTCACCTGTGTTTTCTCAGAATGTCACAGAGGGGACAGAGACAGGAACTGTGACATCACACACAATGGTACTTGTGTTCCCTGTGCTTTCTGCAAAGGAAATGGGATTGTTGACTCAGAAAAGTCTGGAAGACCCTTGCAGATAATCAAAACAGCACCACATGGAAGAACGGCTGGGATTGTCATGTGGTCCTTTGGATGACAGAACTAGAACCAGTGGGCAGCAGAAACAGGAAGAAGGAACCTTGAGGAGTAGGTGCTGCCTAAGCTTGCGAGTGGGATCCAGATACCTAGAACTGCTTTGGAAATGGGGAGATCTGCTTGGATTCACACTGACCTTCTGTGAATTCCTCATTTGTACAGCATTCAGTGTGTTACTCTTGAGGATCTCGTAAGAAAATTCTGCACTGACTAAGAAAAAGCATTTGATAACTTGAATTTCTCCCAACTCTAAGTTTTTCCTCAAAGGGATGGGGGCCTAGACTTAGGAAGAAGATTGGGCAAAGACACACGGCAGGAGGCACCTTGGAGCTGTGCACAGATGGACAGAAACTACAGCTGAGACCCACGCTGGGAAGCCCACAGCCAAGAGATGCTCTCTCTGGGCTTCCTGTTCTTCACAGGGGGAAGTCCAATTCCTCAGTCCCTGAGACGCCTTAGCACCCTGTGCTCCCAAATAGTGTTTCTCCAGGGTGTGCTGCCCCAGCTGTTCTTCCTATCTGACACTAGAGTCTGTGGACAATTTTTTTCCAAATTCCTGGGAACCTCTCTGTCTTTCCACTATGGTCCTCGTGTCCAGCCCCCAAAGCCTTCCCTGTAAAGCCTTTCCTCATTGCCAGGATGCCATTCTATTCTGATGCCCATCACACATTTGTCTGTAGTTGTCATCTGGGGTTTCTTACGCTGTCTGATGGGATCTTCTGGGTAGATATTTAACTGTGGAAGCCAGTGCAATAATTTACCTTGCCATCTGGGTGGTAGTCTTCTCACAGGCAGAAGCCACCTACTCTATTGTTACAGGTTCTTCGCCATAGAGCAGAGTGCCTTACATTCGTTGGATATCAGCTGTCAGCAAAGGAGACCTGTCTCCATCCAGTCTCTTTATAAAGTGGTCCCAGCTCAAGCCTCTTACTTATATGAATGGAGA
Organism: Myocastor coypus; assembly: GCA_004027025.1. Taxonomy (NCBI): domain Eukaryota; kingdom Metazoa; phylum Chordata; class Mammalia; order Rodentia; family Myocastoridae; genus Myocastor; species Myocastor coypus. Next base: position 28,907 of record PVJA010001993.1, on the reverse strand, counting down.
AATTCCCAAAGAGAATAATGATGAAAACATTTTAAAATGCCTATTACAGACATGGTGGCACATGTCTGTAATCCCAGCATTTTGGAGGCTGAGGCAGAAGGATCACTGCGAGTTCAAGACTAGCCTGGGCTACAAAGTGCACTCAAGGCCAGCCTGAAGTGCATAGCGAGAATGTATCTCCAAAAGAAAAGAAAAGAAAAAAAAAAAAAAAAAAAGCTGATGGGAGGCTCATGGCCTTTGAACCATAAACACTTTCGTTTTTATTTATTTATAAATATGCATATAGCATTTACTGTGTGCCTAGCACCAGCCACTGGGGTCCATAAGACCCTTGAAGAGCATTCCTTCTATGTATTCTTTTTTGAGATGGGGGTCTTACTATGTGGTTCAGGCTGACCTTGAACTTGCACTGATGGTGTGCCACCGCACCTGGCTCCTTCTCATTTTCTTTGTCAACTCCTGGGTCTGCCACTGTGTGACTTCAGCTCTGCATGACTGGCAGTGATCTGGAACTCTAGAAGGAGCGCAGGGTCTTGTTTTTTTGTGGGTTTGTAGTTGCCCACGACAGGCACACCGCTCTGCCGTCTCCAGTCCATTTCCTTCAGCACTTAGCTTGTTCTGCCTCCCCATAGCTTGCTTCTGTCCTGGTTGAACCATTTAGAGACTGTGGCCTGAGGCCGATGCCTCACAGTGCTTCATGCAGTGGGAAATGGCTGGGCTGTAGGGAAATGCTTGGAAGGAGCAGAGCACCAATTCCTGAAGGCCTGTCCCATATTTGGAAATGTGGTGTGAGGTGTGGTCGCATCCCAGAGCAAACCCACTCCTTTCCTTTCTCAGAGTTTATTAGTACACATTTGCCATATATGACCCTCATCCTCCTGACCTCATTCTGCGTGCCCGCCCTACCATCTCTTCTGCATCTCTAAGCATCTTATGGATGATGCACATGGAGTTAGTATAAGACAGAAATTCTATCTGCTCATAAACAGAAATCAAAGCCCCAGTTTCTGAAAACAATACTTTTCTTAAACCAATGGACAGAAGAAGATAGAATTCTGGATTTGGGTATTGGTGACCTCTATCAGTAATGTCTACATTTTTACAGATAAGGAAATGGAGGCCCAGAAAGGTCAGTTCACCTCATGGTACACAGTTCATTGATGACTGAATCAGACTCACTTTTCCCCCGTCTCTGGAGTCTTGGTGCTTAATCCTCACTGGGGCTAAAGGCAAATCCAGAGAGCTTGTGAATAGCCCACTCCCTCCACAGGCTTGGACACGCTCTGATGGAAACAAGTTAACTGCTGTTTTATTTGGATGTCCTAACCCTGGGATTTGTTTTGAAATTGATTGGTCCTGACTGTTTGTTGGTATCACAAATAGGCCGAAATGAGTCTATTGTTATTCAAATTGCATACTTTCCTGAAAGGCTTATTAGATGCAAACCTTGGAAAACCAAATCAGTTAGAGCTTTCAAAAGCTATTTTCTAAAGACAAAAGAAGGAACATTTTTCTAGATGATGAGAAATGTAATGATTATTAGAGGAGTTGATCTTTCACGTCCAAGCCAAGCACTGGCGACAGAGGGAGGGCTCCTCCAAGACTGTATTTGCCAACTCTTTCAGTGAATCTATGCAATGATATTTGCTTCAGCAAACAATGACTGCTGAATCCCCAGGCGATGCTCCAGGGAGAGCGCTGGGTGGATCTAACTTAGGAGCCCAAACTCTGCAGACCAGCACCTGAAGACATCAGTCAGTGTTCTCCAGAACATGCTTCGGGTTCCAGAACACAACTTTTCTGCACATGCAGCCAAGTACTCTTTGGTCAAAGATACATGGGGAGTCGCTTTCTCCTTCTGTTATGTTCTTAAATCTACACATGGATTAAGTGCATTTACAACCTCTGCTGGATTCTATTGATACAATAGCAAATTCTATGCATTTTGTATGGACAAACACTAGACCTGTGGTGAATCCTTTATATGCATGTTGCTTTATTGAATAGGCAGGGCATGATTTTTGTTAGCCCTCAAACTATTTTCTCTAAGCTCCTATAAATAGAGGGAAGCCAGGGAACCAGTGGGAAAAGCCATGGCCACCTTGTGTCTTCTTTTGTGTTTCACACATATACAGATATTGGCAATACCCTTCTCACATGTTCCTGGTTCAAGAACCTCCTGTCACTTCAAGCTATTTCAAGTCTATCTCTTTGATATATTTTTGCTGTTCCATGTTTTCCTATTCTCACCTTTTGCTGTTTTTTTTCTCTCTGTTTCTGGGGTTGCTTTGCCCAGCTCTGGCTTTTAGGGGTTGGAGAATGAGAAGGCTGCAAAGGACCCCAGGACTGGCTGAATTCAGGAGTTGGAGGGAACTTTTGTGTTCTCAGAGGCAGATGGGTGTCTTTGGCCTTTGGTCCTGGCTGCACCCTGGATGATGATGGCTGGGAGCAGCTTGTGGACCCTCTGCATTCCTCGCTGGTGAGCAGTTGCTGGTGGGAGTTGCCAGCTGGCTACGGCCTTCTGGGTGCCAAGGGTTTCCCCCTGCAGCGGCTGTTAGGCTTCCAGCTCTGTGTAGAAATGCTGACATAGTTCGGTTTATTTCCCTTCCACTTCCCGCACCTGTTGGTTGTCTGATTAGGTACACAAATAAATGGCCCCAATTTCCTCTTCTGCCAATGCAATCTTTCCAAATCCCTCTAACAGGGTTCCTGCATGCAAGCCTTACATGCTTGCTGGACTCTGGGTCTTGCAGTGGGGAGTCAGTCACCCCCAACAGCTAGGTTGGAGCTGACACTTTTTCATCATAGCTGGGAAGCCTTGTTACAAACAAAATTTAAGTCTTAAATGGATCCTCACTGCCAGTAGCATTACTGTAGAAATGGGTGTGTGTGTGTGTGTGTGTGTGTGAGAGAGAGAGAGAGAGAGAGAGAGAGAGAGAGAGAGAGAGAGAAAGAGAGAGAGAGAGAGAAGGGAGAGAGAATCTGCCACTTGACTGACTATTGGTATGCAGACTATATGTAGGATGGGAGAAGTGATTCTTCTTTTTCTCACTTAATATCATCATCTATCACTCATCCTTTGGGAACCAATTCTAGGACCTTGGAAGTATGGCTGCTTGGATTAAATTCAACACAAGGACAAACACATCCTGTCTTCTTTTATTACCTCTTTCCTCTTCCTCCCTGATACACGTTTCCAGGAGCCTGGTTTTTTTTTTGTCTTTTTGAGACAGGGTCTCACTATGCAGCTCAGGCTGGCCTTGAGCTCACTTTTGTAGCCCAGGCTGGTCTCACTTGCACCGATCCTCCTGCCTCAGCCTCCGGAGTGCTGGGATTACAGGCGTGCGCCACCACGCCCGGCCGGAGCCTGGTTTTGAAGTCAGTGAACTAGACTACGCCTATTCCATGCAGAACTGCATTGCTGGTGAAGATTATAGATGGTTAGTAAGAGCGAGCAGCTGGATTTCTACTCCTGAGAGCCACAGCCCACTGCCCTGGAACAAGCACATTGGCTTCTCCTTCCTTCAGTTGGTTCCACATCTCCTCTAGCACCTTGTAAATATTTACTGTCCATGTCTGGTGCCACTTAGTCCAAGCTGAGAGCAGATCTCCTACGGATCTGTTGTCAGCCATCAGCTCAGAAAGTCTAACCATGGCTACTGGAGCCTACAGCTCACTTCTACCCCGAGGCATCCTGTGTCACATGCATAGACGCTTAGATGGTCCTTGCCACCCATTTCTGTGGAGCGAAGGTTCTAGAACAGCATGAACTGAGATGGAGACTATTTAGAATAATCCTGGAATTCATCAACTATCGCTAACCACCGTAGGAGAGGTGTTTACAATGTACCTGGCACTGTGTGAGAGACACATTATGAAAAATCTATTAGTCAATTCTTATAGCAAGTTCTGAGGAAAGAGTGGTTTCCATCTTCCAGATGAGGAACCACAGCTCCAAGGGACCACACACCCAGTCAGTGGCTGTCACACGGGAAATCTGGTGTCTTTTCTGAGGCCCACACTTCAGACTTGGAGGCTCTTCTGACTCATGGTCATTTGGAATCAGGGCCTCTCTACACCATCCACAGCTCCATCTGTGGTATAAACTATCATATAGCTCTAGCAGGCAGGGGAGGCTGTGGAGTAAGCTGCCACCCTAAGAAGCCACGACAAATGACTTTACCTTCAGCTTATAAGGCACGGTTTAGGCATGAACTTGGTCGTCCAATTCTAAACTCCTAGGGGAAGCAGGCAGTTTGGAACTTGAAGTAAGTTAAGGGAAAACAAGGAAATAATACTTCTCCTAGCACATAATAAAGTTATGGAACTCATTACCTTGAGAGGCTGTGTAGACAGGAAATATAAATGGATTAAAAAGAGTTTGGACAAATTTATGAATGACAGAGTCGTAAAAGGCTTCTAACAGAAGCTGGAATATACGAGGTGTGACTATAAAGTAATGAAAATCTTTTTTAAAAAAAAATAAAAAAACAGTACATGTATATCCCAATAAATACGTCTTTTTTCCCCTCAGAGTAATTGCCCCAGGAGAATACTGATTCTTGCTTATTTTAATATTACTTATTTGTTGGAAACATTTTCCGATCTCATACAAAGTTAGAGGACAAAACCCCACCCCATTTTATAGATGAAGAAACTGAAACTTACAATGATTAAATAACTTGTTCCCAGGTACCCAAAAGTAGAGAAGTAGTTCCGGGTCAGAACCCGGGTCAGAATCCGGGTCACCTGTGTCCTGACTCACTGCCCTTTCCTGCCATGCGCGCAGTCTTCTGCTATACGTTTCTTCAGTCTACAACAAATTCCTTCAGATATTCTCACACAGTAACTCTTCACCTTTTGTCAGTAAGAAACGGATGTGGGAAGATTGAGATTTAACTTTGATTACCTGTGTTACTCATGCTGTATACAAATTTTTTCAAAAGTTGAGCTTTTCAGTTTTTTTTTTTTTTAATCAGAGGAAGAGGCAATAAAATTAGGCTTCCTTTGCTGGCTCTCCTGGGACATCCTGACTTGAGTGAAGTGGGGGGAGTGGTTTCTTCTCTTGAAGCCAAAGAAAGTGGTGGAGATGCCGCCCTCTGGAGCTCTCAGAATCTCCGTCCAGACACCCTGCGGAACTCACTCACGCAAACAGCTCAAAGACGGCTTGAATCATAAAAGGGAGACAAGAGCGCTGACAAAGCAGGGCTCAAGCCAGAGCGGAGACTGCACGGAGAATAAGAAACCTGCAGAGCTCAGAGGAAAAAAATGCAGAGAAAGTTCTTACCCCTTCAGAGGCAGCAAATCTGGAACCGGAATGGATCTCATCAAGATCTGATCAAAGACGCAGGTCACGGGGAGCTCAGTGGTAACAAATGCCCACTGAATTCACTTTGATCACCAAATATCCTTTCACTTAGATTTCTAAGAAAAATAAGAGGGAAGTAAAGGATGGAAGGAAGGCGGGACTGGCGCAAAGAAACCCAAACTCTGTGAAGCATGTCGGGTGGCTTTTTGCTTAGTCTTGGAAACTTTGCTTCCTCGAACGGATTTTACAGCCTTGAACCAACGCTAACAAGGAAAAGACAAACATGTCACCAAAAAGAACATGTTGACATGTGTTGATGTCTCTGCCAGGCTTTGTAACACAAGCCACAACCCTTGGAGCTGGCTGGGTGTGCGTCCTGGATGATGGTGTGGTTCTGGGGAATTCTGGGAGGAGGAGATACCCCAGAAAGGTCCAGGCCAGTGGGGACAGCAGGGAACAGTGGCCCCGGGGCCTATGACTGCTGCTGTTAAGCCAATTGGTCTTTTGTTTTGTGACCTGGATGGGATAGAAATAAAAGAGCAGGGCACATCTGTGGTGCAGAATCACCAGGAAGAGAGAGCACATACATCTATGTGTGTGAAGATGCACATGTGCGCACGCATGCAGGCACACACGTCCATCCACGCGTGCTTCCGCAGGCACCCATGAGTCACGTGGGGGATTGGCCATGCCCACAGCGTGGTACGGAGAGGATATGTGGTCCTGTTCTGTGCGCAAGACGGACAGACGCACCTGCTGCTGCCCACCCAGCCCCCACAGTACAGTCGTTCTGCCCTTTGGGGCTAAGAAAGGGGCGGGGAATGCTGAGCTGGGCTGGAGCTGTGAAGTTGCTCACAGTTGGAATCCGCTTGTCTTGCAAAATCTTCAATTCCCCTGGATCCCACCGGGGCTCCAATCCCTTACTGTGGCTGTTTTGAGCTTAGATGGAAGAAACCTCTTGGCTTCCAATAGAAATTTCATCCATCAAGAGCATAGAAAGAAAGAAAAAGACAAAGCAGAACCAAAACCCAGGCCTTTGGCAGGAACAGGAGGGCCCGACAGGCTGAGGTGGCAATGTCCAGTGTGACATTTCTCTCGTTGCTGGGACAAATACCCGACACCCAAAATGAAGGAAAGAAAGGCTTATTTAGCTCACAGTTACTGGAGCTTTCAGTCCATATTTGGCTGGCTGAAGGCTGAGTGGAACAGGGCAGAGAGCATCCAGTTCATGGCGGGGGAACAGCAACAATCGCGACAGAGGTAACTGACCCACCAGGGGAGCAGAGAGAAACAGCATGAGTCTGTCTCTCTGTCTCTCTTTTTATTACATCAGGCTCTCTGCCTTAGCCTATCCGCTTCAGGCCACACCTATAATTCCCAGCTGTACTCAGACCGATAATCTCAGTACTAAAACATAATCCCAGTGACTCATGAGTCAAGTCTCAATCTATAGAAGTCCCCCCCCCCCCCGCAACATGATTGCGTGAGGCTTTGGGGGAACAACTAGACATAAACCATAACAGGCCCCAAAAGCCTCTCAGAGGCTGCACTACAGGCTGCACTGCCCCAAATGTGGGGGCATCCCGTACCCTACCTAGCCCACAGATCCTGACTCCATTATTCTAGGACCTTCAAAGGAAGAGGAAAGCAGGAAACTGCGCTGGGGAGTCACCCATGTGAGCTTTGACTACTGCTACAAAAGGTGCATCTGCCCCCTTAAGCTCTGGAGCCTGGGAGAAGTGCCTGCTGGAGTATAAGAACCCTTTCCCCCAAGTCATTCCTCAGATCAACCCTGGAGTCACCTCCCAGGAAGGGGGCAGCCCATGGAGTAGGAGCCTGGTAGCCAGCGTGCTGTGGGATCCGGCTCCAGCATGGCGTGCTCCTTGCGTCTGCAGCGGGGGATGAGCACAGGGCATGCGACACTTCCACTGGGCACTTGGCTAGCCGTGCTGGAGATTTGCACTGAATTCTGTGACATTAAAAGAAATATGTCAGCAGTAAGCATATGTGGTGTGATCCATAACTGAGATAAATGTGTACATTTTTAAGAACCAGTACAGTGGGCTGAGGAGATAGCTTGGTGGCATAAGCACCTTCCTGTCAAGTGCAAGTCCTGAGTTCAAACCTTAGGACCCCTTGCTGTGTTGGCTTTGAAGCCAGGTGTGATGGTGCATGCCTATAATCCCAGTGCTGAGGAGGCTGAGACAGGAGGATCACTATGAGTCTGAGCTGTATAGGAAGACCCTGTATCAAAGACAAAGAAACAAACAAAATAAATAAAAAGCATTGCAGCAAGGACACATTGCTGCTGCCTCCCCCTCAACATATACCACCTCCGCTGTTTGCCTGGCTTCCGATACACTTGTTGCCTGTTCTGGCCACTTGACGAAGTAGGTCTGAGGTCCAGTTTCCCAGGTGTCTAACAATCAGTTGGCTCTTGTGATAGCTTCCATATCCTGTCAAAATATTTCCCTTTCTCGGTCCTTTTAAGTTTGGAGAAGAGCCAGAACCCGCACGGTGCCAGATCCTGAGAACCGGGCAGAAGGGGTGCAACGCAGCTTTCGAAAGCCTGCCCTTCTGGTGGATGGCCCTGGGCAGGGCAGTCACTGTGCTTTTAAATCAAACCTGCCAGTCACTCAGGAAAGAGAACTTCAGAACTGCTTCTGAAAGCAGTAAGCATGATGGGATACGTGTGGCCAAAGCGGAGCAGGGGGTGTACTTTACTGTAAGGTTTCACCCCCATTTTTATTAATACATTTGTAGTACGCAAGGGTCATATTCCACGTATGGAATTAGTACATGGATGTAACACATCTTTTTTTGTTTTAAATGCATTTGGGTGTTGCAGGGTCTCACTTGCAGCTTGGACTTATGGTGAGCCTCCTGCTTTCAGCCTCCCCAGTGCTGGGGTTACAAGTGTGCCCCACTCCGTCCAGACTCTGGCCCGCTAAGCATGCCCTGGGGGCAGGGGTGGCTTGGCATGTGGTATTAGGGTTCAAACCACAGTCCCTGCACTTGCCTAAGTTTGCCTAAGCAGGCGCTTTAGGCCACTGAGCTATCTTGCTGGCTCAGGAACATAATGCATCTTAGTTCTTTCTTCCTTTACCCTCTTCCAACACACACATTTCTTAGTTTCCTTCTCATCTGCAAATGTCTGTCTTCCTATTTCCTATTATTTTGTTCTTTATAGTTTTGGTTTCTCAAATCAGAAAAACCATGTGCTATCTAAGCGTATATGTCCAAAACATATACCCTATATTGCGATCACACTGTGCGTAGATATGAGTGATGTTCTATCTATTTTAATAACTGTGAAGGAATAACCAGGCTTTGTTAATGATTGTGTGGGATGGGACTGGAGGGGAAGAGCTATTATTTCTTATTTATGACTGTGTTGTCTCATGTTACAAGAAGTACCTCCTTTCTTATATCAAAAAGAGCTCATGAAAATGAAAGTCCTCTCAGAACAAAAATCTCGGTTGTAAAAGAGCTATCACATGGCTTCTAAGAAATCCCAGGCACTGGGTGTCCACCCCTCCCTGCCCCCAAGCCTCTCATCCAAGGGAGGGAGGACTTGGGGGGAGTGAAGGTCCAGGTGGGGGCTGAGGATATACAGTGCAAAGGGAACACAGTATTTAGCCACAGGGCTTCCAAGCTTTGCCAACAGGGCTCTTGTTAAGTTACAGTTTGGGGTGACGACCTACCCAGTCTGGGGAGGCCAGAGACGTCATTGTGGAGAGCAGAGTATGGATCAAGGATCCTCCCTTTCTCTTCTCCCCATCCCACCATTGATCCCCCTCCTTCCTCCCATCTTTTCTCCCTCTCTCTCCCAACGGGGACTTCACCCCAAGTTGCTCATTGCTTTTAAGTTTATCTCCTTGGCTGAGCCTTGTGCCCTTGGTAATGCTGAGCTGTCGTGGTAAGGGCAGGGCTTCCAGTCTTCAGGCCCTCCGAGATGTGCCTGCTTGCCATCAGGTGGGCTGGAGACCAGAAAAAATGCAGGAAGACTTTTCCGAGTTATTTGGTCCGATCCATGAATTAGATAAGGATGCTTGATGGGTATGAAAGATTGCCTTAAAGGAAAAAGAACAGACCTGTCCTGCACGCAGAATGTACCACTGCAAGGGCCAGAGGACAGTGGTGGCAAGGGAGGCAGCTGCTGTCCTTTATGGCTTCTGTGTAGGGGGTCCAGGCCGCAGCACTTGAGTGCCTGCTAGAAGATCCAGATCAGCGGCTAGGCGTGGTGTGTTCTCACGACAGACCACTGCAGAGCTGGGTGTACTACTCAGCTCATGTCCCATGGGCGAGGACCAGGGACTGCTGCTCTGTGCCCATGGTTAGTAAGTCTCCTGATGGCTCTGTGCCCAACTGTTTCAGCTGTGTGGCCATGCCTTGGATTCCTCCCACATGCCGGCTGCTCCTCAAGGACCCCTTAGGTCTGGGGGTCCACCTCTACTTTGGGGCATCTCTCAGCCGGGGATTGAACCCTGGCTGCTGCGCTCTCATCCTGAGCTTGTCCTTAGCTGATGGAAGAACAGCGCCACAGCCCAGCCAGGGTTCCCGCAGCCCTGAATGGGAAGCTGGGCTTCCCCAGCAAGCTGGGCTTGCTAGGATGCAGGGCAGGGTCAGGGCTCGCTCCATGTGGTGGACCCAGGGACACAGAAGGAGCCACCCCATGTGGCCTTGCTCATCACAGATGTCTAGGCTCTGAGGGCCCCAGGGAACCTGAAGAAGGGGCTTTGGGAGGTGCTGATGTCCTGTGCTTATTTTAATCTGAGTTGCCCAGCAGAACTGATATGTTTCTCCTTCCTCCTACATCCTTGTTGAAGAAGAAAACTTCAAGGATGACACACGAAAGAGGATTTTTTTTTAAAATGTATTTACTACAGGGTCTATAGGATCTCACTAACTACACAGATCTAACTTGTAATGATCCTCCTATTTTCAGCCTCCCAAGGGCTGGGATAACAGGTGTGTACCACCATGCCCAGTCTCAATTGCCTCTCAGCATGCCCTGGGGGCAGGGCCAACACAGTGTGCTGGGGATCGAACCCTGGCTGCTGTGCTCTGTTTAAGCAGATGCTTTAATCCACTGAGCTATCTGGCCAGCCTGAAGACTTTTTTTTTTTAAGCAATAAAGATCCGCTGGGTTACATTGCATGAGGAAGTCACTACGGGCAGAGGATTTGCTAGGTTTGGGGATACCTCCCAGGACTCTTAATTCCCAGAGATGGGGTGGGGCCCAGGCTGCATGGAGGGGACATCTGTGTGCCCTCTGCACACAGGCCAGGTACCATGTTGCTTTCTCCTTCCATCAGGTGCCTCTGGTCCTCTTCCTGCTCCACAAGGACCCCTCTCTAGTGTCATCCCCTGGCCTCCAGTGGAACTCCAAAGACAAAAGTGCTCTTCATTTTTACTGCCTAGTCTGGTTTCCAGCTGCTTGTGCTGGAGCCCTTGTTAACAGGTGGGATCAGAGGAACATCTCTGAGACAGCTTGGAGCCACCATCATGGGGACCAATAAGATCTGCTGCTCTAGGGGTTCATCACGGCTGGGCCCTGGTGTTGGCACAAATCCCAGTCCCCCAGTTTGCAGCTACCATACACATGGGATATTCCTGCCAACACACACACACACACACGCACAATTATGCCGTCCCTTAATTAGAAACCTTCTTTTTACCAGGGATGGTCTTTGCTGCTTGTCAACAAAAATGTATTTCTACCACAGCCTTAAAACACACTTGCACATAAATTGCCAATTATTCTGCATTCACAGATCCTGGCAAGACACAGGCGAGAGCTGTTTGCTTTCCCTTAGAGCAAATTAAGTCAGCCTTTCATGGCAACTTACTTGTCGGGGTAATTTTCCACCTCATTTAATTAGGCTAATTGATTCAGCCAGCCCATCAAGGGGCCACATGGGGCTGGGTGCTTGGGGCAGATTTCTCCAGTTTTCCCTGGAGTTGGCTTTGAGCAGTAGCCTGGCTAGCATTCCTGCTTTCAGACCCAAAGTGGCCTTGCTTCGCTTGTGCGTCTGACTCTGCAGTACCCGGGGAAATTCATGTGGGGAGCCACTAATTTAGGATGCTCTCGGCAAAGACTGGGTGCTGAGGTGGGGAATTCTACCCCAGGGACAAAGAGTCCACTGAGGCTGAGAGGAGACCGAAGCTCCTGGATCCCGGGAGAGGGAGCATCCGGCAGATTCCAGCACAACCAAGCCTTGCTGTTGCCCATGGTGTTAGTGTGGATTTTCATGAGGAACGTGTCCCAGTGTGTCTGTCTCACGGATTTTTTTAAGTGAATTTTTGGAAAAGTAAATAAGGTGCAGATACAGGCTGCACAGCAGCCCTGTTCCAGAAACCTGTGATCTGCTACGCTCCCCTGACCTGGCTGACTATGGAGCTCTCTAGTTCCATACTAGAGAACTTCATCTCAGGGACAGCATTATTAAACATCTGTACAAAAGGACCTCCAGTCTGTGGATATAAGGAGTATGAAGCATAAGTGAGCATCACATTTAGAACTAGGTCACAGTTCCAGCACGCCTGGTCATGGATATGCAAAGATGGCTGTGGAGAAAGATTCTGAAATGCAAAACACTTCCGGTCCCAAGTGCTTCCTGTCCCAGCCTGTGCTTGGATCCTACAAAAGATAAAACAAACTTCTCCCAGCTTTCTGTATTCTCCTTCCCTGCCTTTCCTGACTGCTGGGTGCATAATTTAGCCCTGAGCATGCAGGGATGCTCACAGGTTGAATGAGCCTGCATCCATTAGGTGGCTGGGAGGCCATGTCCTGGAGTCCAGGTCTGAGCCATTGAATCCTCACTGCTACCTGATAACCAGGTGTAATGCTGGCCCCATGTACAGAGGGGAAACTGAGGCAGGAGAGCTGATGGTTACCAGTGATTCTGTTCTGAGGTTCCCAGCGTGATGTCAGCACTTAGTCTTTCCTTTCCTACCACTCCTGGAAATGTTCCCAATACAGAAAAATAAGGGCTATTTTCTGTGCTTTGCAATGCTATAGAAACAGCTTCCTGTCAGTTCAGTGAGAGAAAGCAGACTTTGTGTCAACACAGGTCAGAAACAGAGGCTGGGAGACTTTTCAGGAAAGAACTGAACACATAGGCCACCTATGGTCTCTTCTGCAGCTCCTCAACTCTACCTTGTCACCTGAACTGGCATAGATGCCATGTAAGCAAGCGGGAGTGGCTGTGTTCCAATAAATCTTTATTTACAAAACCAGCAACCAGACAGTGTTGACCCACAGGCCACTGTTTGCCAACCTGTGGCTTAAGGAATGGTATTTGTATGAGCTTTAAACATCACAAAACAGGCTGAGTGCAAAACATAACCTACATTCTTGTTTCTCTTATCATCAAATTCTTTTCACATTTTCCAACACAGGCTGATTTCTTGAGACTCCCTTTGTTTGCTCTTTTTCTTCTGGCAGGTAACAGTTCTGTGTGCTGAATAAACCTGAGTTTGAAAATTTCTTCAGCTTAGAAGCAAGGTGGTCAGGCCACCCAGAGCCATGGCAGACTGTGGGTGAGAGACCAAGGCCCTCTCCAGTAAACAACCTACACTGTTTATTGAGATTTTGAGGCTAATCACCCACAGGAAATTCCGGGATTCTGAGGCTGGCAGAGGCACAGCATGGAGTGTGCCTGTTGTCACTGACCACTGGCCAGTGTGCTCCTACAGTGATGCCCTGGAGGACAACTCTACAACCATTTTCCTGTCCTTACTAAGTTACAACTGCAAGACCGCTCTTGAAAGCCGAATTAAATACACGGAGGCCTTTTGTGTGAGATTCAGGTGGTGTCAGCTAGCAAGGAGGATGCTGGGTATTGGAGCTTCTCTCCAGGTCCAGAGCAGGGTATGCCGGTGCTGGGGAGCATCTGTGCCTCCTAAGGAAACAGGCATGGCTCTGCCCACATGTTAATTATAATAATATAGCCGAAGAAGAAGAAGAAGAAGAAGAAGAAGAAGAAGAAGAAGAAGAAGAAGAAGAAGAAGAAGAAGAAGAAGAAGAAGGAGAAACAACAGCAACATTCAAAGGCACAACAGAAAAATCCAATAGCTGTGATGACATAAGACATAAAAATAGAGCATTAAAATATGAAGGGTATATGGAGACATGAAGAAAAGATATTCATACATATGAAGCATCACATCAGGTAGGCAACTTGATCCCAAGGCCAGAAAAATCTGCCTCAAAGTGAATGATTTAAGTTTTTTTTTTTTTTTTTTTTTAAAGCTTTACATTCATGTGTAAAAATTAGACTTCCCTCTCCAACAAGATCTTGGAACTTGTTACATTTTATTTGTTCACTTGGTATTTACTGAGAACCTTCTACCTGATACTATTACACTTCAAGATCTAAAGATACACAACACTAAGTGTCTGTCTCCAAGGGACTTGCTGACCATTTTGTGCTCCACTGTCACATGGGTGTACCTGGTGTACTCATCTGATCTGGTCTTCCTTATTTGGATGCCCCCCTCCCCCAGGGGGCAGGCTAAAGGAGTTTACTGGTCTACCCAGGCCAGACCCCAATTATGCCTGTTGTCCCGGGGGACTATTAGTAACCTCACCATTCACTTGCCGGATGCCTCAGTTTAGCTGGTAACAGTCATCCTACCTACAGGTCCTGATGGATAGTTGGCCTGTGAAGACATGTTTTTACCTGGTAACCTGCTCATCTGTCCACACCTGGTTGAACTAGTCGTGAGCCTCAATTCAAAGCACAGCCAGTCAGATTCCCTGTCTGATAACTTGCACTGAGACTCAGAGGCTGTGATGGCTGAGCCTGAGCAAAGGACTTAGAAGTCAGGTAGAGTGCTGGCCAGGTCTGTTGCTATAACAACCTGAGGATGTACTAGCGAGCCATCATTATGGAGGTAGAGGACTCGAAGGCTTTGAAAAGAAGCCAACATGCAGAAGATGGTTCTGTTTTCTCACCGTTGATGGTTGCCAGGAAATGTGGTTCCTACCACTCCCTATCCTTCCTTCTAGGTTGCAGAAGACACCCAGAGTGAAATGAGATCCCTATCTGAGGGTTGTTATGGGCTTTCTTCGTTATTTTCTCTCCCCTCCCCTCCCCTGCCTCCTCTCTCCTCCCCTCTCCTTCCTTTCCCTTCCCTTCTGTTATGGTTTATGTCTAATTGTCCCCCAAAGCCTCATGCAATCATGGTGCGTGGCTTCTATAGATTGAGACTTGATTCATGATCCCTGGGATTGTGTTTTAGTACTGATGGAATTATCAGTCTGAGTAAGGCTGGGACTATGGGTGTGGTCTAGGGCGGATATCCTAAGGCGGAGAGCCTGAATGTACTATAAAAAGTGACAGAGAGTCAGACTTGAGTTGTAGCTGTTGCTCTCTGCTGCCCTGTTTAGTTGGCTGCCTCTGCCACCATTTTGTTGCTGTTCCACCGCCATGAACTGAATGCTCTCTGCTCTGTTCTACTCAACCTTGGGCCAGCCAAATATGGACTGAAACCTCCACAAATTGTGAGCTAAATAAACCTTTCCTTCCTTCATTTTGAGTGTTGGGTATTTGTCTCAGCAACGAGTGAAAAGTAACTAAGACACCTTCCTTTCCTAGGGGCCTTCCTTTCCCTCTGAAGTCAAAAGGTAAAGACAACACAAGAACTACTTATAAGTGTTCACGTACAAATTTGAAAGCTACTTCAAGCAAAGTTGGACTTTTTATTCCTTGTGATGTCAGGTTACCAGGTTTGAGAGCCCATTCTTGAGAAAGAAAAAAAAAAAAAAAAAAAAAAAAAAAACCTTCAAAAAGAGATGGCTCAGAAAGCCACCAGAAGAAATGAGGGCTGCCCTGCTATATACTTACTAGTTTTGGAGAACATGGAAAATAGATCTTGTGTCTCATGGGCTCTGGGTTTGGGAATTGAAAAGGTGCTTGGGATTTAGGGCCATGATCTTGCTAGAGACCAAAGTAGTCTGGGACCTCAAAGCAAGTAGATAAATCCATGGGGAAAAAAATCAAAGATGTGACCTAGTGTCCCTGAAGGCCACCTAGGCCTGCCTTGCTGTTCTAAACTGAGCTGCATGTCAACAAGGCTATAGAAACCACCGCTGGGACACCCTGAGATTATAGACAACAAGCAAGGTCTGCAGTTATGGCTACCAAGGTGAAGTCTGGAAAAATCTGAGCATTCACCTAAGAGCATGTGTGTCTCTTCCGTGCCTCCTCGACACTTGCCATCAGAATGAGGAAGAGGAAGGAAGGGCTTGTGACAGCAGACAGTGCTTCAGTACCCCTTCCTCATTCTGCCACTCCAAGTCCCGGTGTAGAGGAGAGGAAGGAGCTCCCGCCATGAATGTAGAGCTGGAGCCTTGAAGTTGGCAGCACTGACTCCTTGTGGAGAATGAAGACGCTCATCCATCTGGGCTCAACCGCAGTCATGTCCTTCCTAAGGTGGGAAAGCCGGCTGAGGAGGGAAGTGGATTTTTCAGTGGTTCAAAGACCTCCAGAGCTCAATTGTATCCAACAGCATAAACAGATATCCCAGTCTACTCGTGGCATCCAAATTTCATGGGGTGAGAGGTCCAGGGAGAACAATTAGGCAGGAAATATCTCTCTTCATGGGGAGTACAATGAAATGATTTGAGAAACACTAACCTGGGAAATAGAAAATGGAGCTCTAAACTGTTGGGTATGGTTTTTTCACTTTCTTAGACATCTGTAAATTCCTGTCTGGGTGACTCATGCGGGACAATCAGATTTATAGATGGCTGCTGCTTGTCATGGAGACCCACCTGTGTTCTGGCTTCCCAGGAGGTCCTGGACCTCGAGAAGGATCCTGCACGCCCCAGTCCTGCCTGTTGGTTTTCTAGGCTGCTCACTTGTTCCAGAGACACTGGACTGGAAGGAGCAGTTTCCACATTTCATCCCCCACAGACACATTATCCTGGCCTATTAGTTGTGCACAAGGTCTCTGGGAATTTTTATGATTTAGCCTGGCAAAGTCTGGGATTGGATAAGGAGGATTTCTTCCACACCAATAACAAGGCAGAATGAGGTCTCAGAATATATAACAAAGCAAGACAAGCTGACATGAGCAGTTTTGTGCCGCAGTACACATTCTGACAAAACTTGGATGCATTCTCCCCCCTGGTGTGCTTGTTTGTGGGGCCACCTAGCCTGCTCAGCTGCGTCATTCTCCAGTAGGAGCTGCTGGCTGACTGAGGCAGCCTGATGGGTGCCACTCGCTTCTTCTTCTCAGCCTGGTCCATACAGACTTCTACCTTCTGCAGCACATTGCTGCCTGTGACAAACCCAGCCTGATGGCCTCATACCTTCCTCAGTGTTGGCATCCAGTCTGGCCAGTGCTCACAGCATCTGCTGCAGGTGAGGGTGGACACAGAGATTAGGGAAAAGGGTGGCTTAGCAAGACCCAGAGACACCACTACCCATTTACCCCAGTCAACTGTGGCCTTTGTACCTTCCAAGAATGCGAAGCTGTTTTATTTATTTTTGTTTTTATTTTTTGATACAAGCTCTTGCTACACAGTTTAGACTTGTAGCAATCCTCCTGTCTCAGCCTCCCCAGCAGTGGAGTTACAGGCATGTGCTACCGCACTCAGGGCTCCGGGGCTGCCATGGTGTACGTGAGGTTCCAAGGCTCCCAGGGATGTGTTGCTGGTAATTGAACTCTGGACCTTGCACTTTCAAGGCAGGTGCTTAGGCCACCAAGCTATCTTCCTGGTTCAGCGAAGCTGTTTTAATACTTGAAAATCAACCAATTCAATTCACTGTATGAACAGACTAAAGAAAAAAATCATAAGTATAAAACAAGATGGGCAAAGAGAGTTTGATAAAACTTGACACCTACTCAAGACAAAAGCTCTCCCAGGGCTAGCGAGATAGCTCAGCAGACTAAGTGCCTGCTTAGGAAAGCGCAGGGACTGGAGTTGGATCCCCAGTACTGCGTGCTGCACTAGCCTTGCCCCTGGGCAGGTTGAGCCAGCAACAGAGTGTGAGTGTGGTGGTGCATGCCTGTAACCCCAGCACTGGGGAGGCTAAAAGGAAGATCGCCATGAGTCCGAGCTGCATATTGAGACCTTACACCAGATACATTAAGAGAAAGATAAAATAATAATCAAAAGCTCTCCCCAAAATAGGAATAGAGGGAACTTTCCTGACTTAAGATTATCTGTAAAAACACAGAAAACCCTGCAGCTGATATTGCACTTAGCAATGAAAGGTTGCCTCTGTCCCCTTGAAGCTGGAGAGTGGGGGATGATGTCTACCTTCATGAATTCTGCAATGCTGAGAGGCCCAGCTAGCACCAGGAGGGAAGTGGACAGAATAGAAGCACGTAGATTGGTGAAAAGGTAGATAAACTTCCTGTCTATAAATGAAATGATTGTCCATGTAAAAGGCCCTTGGGAGCCTACACATAAAACCTGTTATAACTAATGCATGATTTCCTTAGGGTAACAGAAAGTAGGATAAATTCACACAAAGCAACTGAGCTTCTATGTACTAGCAATGAGCTTGTGGACGCCTATGTTAAATTTAAAGAGCAAAATAAAATATCAATAATAGTGAACAGGAAACAGAGCTTTTGGCAATGGGAAGGGACCAAGAGATGGGATGGGGCAGGGGAGAGAGGAGGAGGGAAGGTTTACTCCTCCTTTTCTGATGGTTTTCTGTATTCTCTCCTAAAACTGTCATTGGATGACTTCCAGACTCGACAAACCCCTGGCCCCAGGTCTCTATCTTTGCCATTGCAGTCTCCAAATCTTTGTCTACTTGCACATATTTTTGCAATGCTTCTCCAGTTATAGATTCTAGACTCCAGACCCAAGACCTGTACCTTGGTCTTTAAGGTGTTTTACACCATCATTGATGGGACTATTCTATTTTCAAAATTATCATTATTTTTTTTTAATTTCCAGGAACTCTTTTTTATTATATTTTGTTTTCCTTTATTTCATTTTTAGTAGCTCTCTGTTTATGGTTTCTGTAGTGTCTTTGATGGGGCAAAATTCCCAACACCTAAAATTAAGGAAGGATTTATTTAGCTCACAGTTAGTGGAGGTTTCAGTTCATACTCAGCTAGCTCCAAGGCAGAGTGGCACATGGCACGAGGCAAAGAACAAAGGGAGAGGCAACAGCTGAGGCAGCTAGCTAGCCTCTCTCCTCTCCTTACACTGTAATGCAGAGTACCCACCGCAAGGCCAAGGTGTAGGTAGCATCACACCTGCAATCCCACCATTGGATCAAGAATCAACCACAAACTTCAGAAGCTGCCCCGTGACTGCATGAAGTTTTGCAGGGCACAACTAGACACAAACCATAACACGCAGACACTATCATCTTAAAATTCTCTCTGTGTATTAATTATACTTTTGAAAAATGGCATTTCTAGTCTCTGAGTTAAAGTTGCTCTTTATATACCGGATCCCTCTCTTTTGTGGAATCAGCCTTTCCTGAATGGATGGGCCTTGGTGGGATCCTGCAGAGGACAGGCTGCCTGATCTGCTTAGACAGGAAGGACTCAGGGTTCCATCTAGGACATGTGGGTGCAGAGCCTCCTGGAGAACCCACAGAAGGGCTTCTTCTTTTGTCTGCAAGAGACTGACATTGAGGTGGTGGTTAGAGCTACCAGAAGATTTACTTTTATACCAATGCAGACTCAAGCCAGCGTGTAGGCCCATCTGGAGCCAACTCTCAGATTATATTCTGGAAGTGAAAGCTGCCAGTAGATGTCAGGTGCTGTGGAAGGGAGCCTTGAGGAAATAGTTTAAGGGCTAGGGAGGTAGCTCAGTGGCATAAGTGCCTGCCTGGCAAGTGCAAGCTCCTGAGTCCAATCCCTGTTACCCATTCCCCCTCCCCTAAGAAAGACAAAGCAGTTCAAAGACAACAAATAGCCTGACCTTGCTAGGTGAGTCTCAGCAGGATCCAGGGGCCCAGAAAATGATGGACACAACTGACTGTAAACCATCGCTTACAATTTATATGCCATGCTGAGACTTTCTTGCTTAAGAAGTTGGAAAGATGTGTATTTTATTTTCACGATACCAATGGAAAATATAACTTTCAATGGATGAGCTGTACTTATCTGGGAAATGTACTATAATGTCCAGTAAATGAAGCATTCATCTGAGTGGGGTGTGGAGCTTTCTGAACCTCTTTCTTAAAGATGTACAAATATCTTAAATGTCACAAAAAAGACAAAGGCTCTTGCTTGAGCTAAGAAGTTCTTAAAAGAAACCTGATGAGAACTAGCTCTGAGTAACAAATGCCGAACCAGACTAGAAGCAGCAAAGGCCACACACTGCCCCCTTTTCTAGTCTATAAACTGTTTTGGGGCTTTCTAAAGAGCTAAATTCTACTTTCTTATTCTCCAGAGTAGTTAGAATATGACCTCAGGCCTGCATGCTGACTGGATAAAAGCCAGCTCCAAAATGTCCCTCAGGCTCCTGAGAATTTTGAAGGAGGCTGCACTTGCAGGAAAGCCCGGGCCTCTTTTTTGCCTCTTGTTTCTGGCTGAGGCTGGAGCACTCTGCTGTGGCCTCTCTGCTCTCTCGGCTGGGTGTCTGTCAGCAGTGCCCTAACTCTAATCCCTTTCAGGTCCACAGGGCTGCTTGTTCTTGACCTTCACCGTGGTTGCTGGAGCAGCCGGTGGACCTGCCGGAGTCTGTGAGCGTCGCAGTTGCTGCCTAAGGTGGGCCACCTCTCCACGTTGCTCTTGCTCCTGTCTTCCCCCAACTTTCCAGTGGCTACTCCCACTCCTGGAGTGGTTCCCGGTGATCTATGTCTGAAAGCCAGTGAACTTCTAGGCTTTAAGAGAAGCCGAAAGACCTTTCCTCCTTACCCCTCATTTTTCTATCACCCTATCTTACTCAGATAGGATAAGGCCAAATGCATATATCCAGTGCTGTTCTTCATCCATGGAAGAAGAGAACAAAATAGCCTCTCATCTGTACATTTTTCAAGTCAGCTTCATATTGTCTTGTGCACTGTCACCTTGGTAAAAACCTCCCAGAAGTGACTGTACATTGCTCAAGGGGGCCTGAGCCAGTGTTGGGGATTGTTAGCTAGATGACTTTGCTAGAGGCCCTCTCCCTGCATTTCTCCTCATTCCGCTCTCCTCTTCCCCCAAATTTCTTCCACTGCTTTGCCAACGCTAAGTGTGCTTTCTTTCCTTGATTAGACTAGGCCCACAGATCCAGGATCTCTGTTGATGTAGATTAATTCAACACATATCTTCGGTTCTTTGTTGCGCTCTCGTTGCTGCTGCCAGACGACGCAGTTGGCTTGTTTGCAGGCAGATGTCATGAATTCATCTTGCTAGTGTGGTATGAGCCTCGTGGCCCATGTCTGGGGGCTTACCAAAGAGAAGCAAGCACAGAGGAAGACCAGAGTGTCTATGTCCGTGAGGTCAGCTAAAGATTTGTCTTGGTTCCAAATGGCAGGAATAAAATCTATCCAAGCAGGGTGTCCTAGGAAGCGACAATAAACCAGAAACAATATTCTCATGTCGATTTGACTGGATTCCAGACAGAAACCATAAATGAGTGTTTATTTTTAATCTCCTCTACAAAGGTCATCTTAATTAAAGTCTTAAGTTAAAGGGAGTTGCTGGGTGTCACCGTCCAGGCATCTGACCTAATGTAGCTTCACTTTTTTTTGCAGGGCCATGAAATTCCCCATGCTCTGGGACCAATTTCCCAAAGCTTTGAAATGCAGCTTTCACTGGGAAGACAAAAATGAGGAAGGAAAAGTGGTCCCATGTCCCCTACTGAGGGAAGTCATTGGAACGCGCAGGCAATAATCAAGGCTCAGGAGAGGGCTGTGCCTAGATGAGGAGAGGCTCACAGTGAGCTGTGGGGATCAAGAGAATCTCAAGAGAAGGAAAGTCTTTCCTATTTCTCAGGCAAGACTGAGAAACATCCTTCCCCAGTGCACCAAGTTTTCTGATTGAGGTCGTCTCTGATGCTGCCTCCGCTCCTCATTTCCACCTTGTCCATCACTGAACAAAGCTGAAAAATAACCTAGTGGGAGTTGGGGGTGAGGAAGAGAAGAGAGTTCTTTTCGTTTCTGCCAGAACTTCACGATTTCTTAGCTTCAAGCTGAATTCAAGCCGTTGGGGGCTGGGTTTCTTCTTCCTCCACAGCCACACCATCCTATTCGTACGAGACTCGAGAAAGACTCCTGGACTATCACATAGTGCTAGAAAACAACATTTTGATGAGTTCAGTGAAAATGCATCAAAACATGTGGATTAGATTTTACCTCCAAGGACATGGGGGTTCAGAGGAAGAAGAGCAAAAGGCTGAGGCAGAGTCACTCTGGGCTTTCGCTTATCCTTATCTGATTGAAAAATAGGTTTGGGGGGATCCCGAACTGCGGATGCCAGGAAGACGTGGTTGGTCTTGTGTGCATTACTGGCACTGTCTCAATGACCATTATTGATTATGTGTGTGAACATTTAAAGATGTGATAGTATTTCCTTTTCTTTGGTCTCTTCGGATACATGTGAAGAGAATGTATAAAAAGTTCTCACGTTGGTTAAAAAGGAATTTCTTTTAGATATTATGGGAGGTTTTCCAATATGAAGACTACCTACCTTCAGTGATACAAGAAGCCCAACAAACTACCAAAATAATATGGAGGTGCAATGGAACCTGAAGGAAGAGCGCTGTTTGATGGAAAAATATGAGCCCCCTTCTCCCTCTTTCAAATGTTATAACTTTAATATAGATATACCCTCTTCATTTCTGTCTTTCCAAAGTGAAAATGCCCTTGCCTTCATCAGAGTTCAATCTTTCCTTCTGTGCTTTAGACCAAGGTTGTCCAATATGGTGCCCATCAATGTGGCAGCCATGAATACAATGACCATCAAGCCACTAACCATCAGTGTGGGAGTTGCATGTAGCTGCTGAGCCCTTGAAATAAATCTTAGTTGACCTGAAATACACAGCAGATATAAAATTCTTAATATGAAAAATGAGTCTAAAATATCTCATTCATAATTGCTTAAATTAACGGCATGTTGAAATGGCAATCTTTTGAATGTACAGTGTGAAATAAAAAATAAGTTCTTAGAATTAACTTCACTTCTTTCTCTTTATTTTTTTCTCTTGTGGTTACTAAGCAATGTAAGATGATGAATGAGGCTTGTATTATGCTCTAGTCCAAGGTCCTCCAGTGCCTCAGGGATATTACTCTTCTAAACTTATTTCTCTGTCATACCTTCAATGGATCACTCTTACCTGGATCATTCTGTAAGTATCCCACTTGTGTAAATGGCTCCCCAATGAAAAAAAAAAAAAAGTCAGTGCCCTCCTGGTGCCATCACTCTAACTTCTGCCTGATCTGGTGTGCCACCATTCTGCAAGCTTTGAGGAAGTTTTGCCTACACAGTCTGCTTCTGTCCTCATTGGCCAGTCTTGATCTATGGTTGCCTCACTCTTGGCAGAACATAACCATTGCTTGTGTCACCAGTGTCTCCGTGGTGCACAGCCCTAAGGGCACATCTTTCCTGACCATCTCTGCAGCTTGTGACATCGTCAATCATGGACAAACTCTTCTCTTGGACTTCCCCACCCGGTGTGGGTCTCTCACTCTCTCTGGCCATTTCTGCTCGGTCTCTTTTGTGTGGATTTCTGTCTTTCATACCATTTACAAAGAGTGGAGTACCTCAGGCATTTTTGCTGGCTCTGTCCTCCCTGTATATTCATTTTCCACTTAAGCTGACAATTCCCAACCTCAGGGTTCCTGCTGCAGATGATCTGGAAATACAGCCTCTGCTGCTCTCCAAGCCCATAGCCAAGTGCCCAATGACCCTTTCTCAGAGGATCTCCCAGGCACCCCACACTTACCTCCTCCAAGAGAAAACTCAGAGGCTTGCTCCTCCTCCATCTAGGTGATGCCATCACTCTCCCATCAGACTCCCCTTGGCAGGAAGTTGGGAGCTATCCTTAATTCCCATCGTCTCTTCTAAATACAAGTCTTAGCAAGTACTTTCAACTGTAACTCCAAAACATAGCTAAAACTATCAACTTCCCTCTGTACCCCAGAACTGCTTTGCATGAACCTAGGATAAGCCCCAAAGCCCTGAGCATGGCCCACAAGGGCTGACTCTTCTGATTGTTCTCTACCAGTCTCCCTGGTGCCATGCTGCCCCTTCCCTGGGCACACATTGCTGGAACTTCTCCAGCAGGAACTTTGTGGAAAGACATCAAGGTGCAAAAGTCCCAGCACCTCAGGAATGAGTTTTGTGTGTTTGAGTAACAGAAAGCAGGAAAGTAAGAAGTAGATGAAGTGATAGAGTGATAGAGAATGAGTCTGCCCAGCAGGAGGGGGTCATCAGCTGCAGTGGGGCAAGAGGATGGAATGGGCCCCAGGTGTTGGGAGACCCTTGTGCTACTTTGATGGGAGAAGTTGGTCGTTTGAGCTCTGTGACATCAATGAGCACGAAGAGAAGTGGATGGATGTAGATGACCTTTGAGGAAGAACCAACAGGACTGGTGGTGAATTGGCCATGGAGAGCTGAGGAGCTCAAAGGTGATTCCCGGTTGGATTTGGCTTGAGCATCCATGAGGATGTAATTGCCACTTCCTAGGATGGCAAATCCTCAAGAACATAGATCTGGCCCTCTGGGATGCCTGGGGGACAGCAGATATGCAAGTGTATTATTAGTCTGAATTTCAGAAGAGAATGCAGAAGCTGGAGTGAAACACTCCTACGTCCATGAGTGTATCCATGGTACTTAAAGCTGTGGCAACAGAGGAAACTGCCTAGGGAAGGAAGAGAAAAGCAAGAAGAGGACCTAGGAAAGAAGACCTGGGATGGGGGGAGGGATGAGGAGGGCAATGGCAGGAGGAAGTCCAGGAGCAGCCACTGCCAAGTGTCCTGGGTGAACTGCATTTCTAGGTGGGAGCTGTCATCTGTCCGATTCTGTGGAAGGGAGGGCGGGGAGGGAGGGGGAGTGGCACTGTGTCTGTTGCATCCTGCTCCATGGAAGCTACTTGGCGATTCTCAGAAGAGGGGTTCATGGATTGGGAGGGAAGAGACAGGTTGTCGTGGAGGGAATTGTTTTGCATAATTTCAGTTTTTAGGGAAAAGCAAAGAAATAGAGATTTAGGTCAAGGGAGGTGCTCTTTTTGGATAGGGTTGGCTAATAGGAATGACCCCGGGGGAGTGGAAAGGTAGATGAGAGAGGAGAGAGCAACACCATGGCTATCCATTTATCTATCCATCCATCTATCCATCTATTCATCCATCCATCCATCCATCCATCCATCTATCCATCCATCTATCCATCTGCCCATCCATCTATCCATCCACCTATCCATCCATCCATTTATCTATCCATCTATTCATCTATCCATTTGTCTATCCATCTATCCATCCACCTATCTATCTACCCATCCATCTGTCCATCCATCTATCTATCCATCTATCCATCCATCTATTCTTTTGACAGTGTCTCACTGTGAAGGCTGGTCTTGCACTCACTGTGAGCCTCTTGCTGTGGCCTCCTGAGTGCTGGGGTGACAGGTGACAGCTATAGCTGTCCATCCTGTAAGACCAGCACTTTCAATAACCATTTGCAGCGTGATGGTCCATGCCCACTGCCCACTGCCCACTGCCCACTGCCCACTGCTCTGCCATGCAGAAATCAGCGAGGAGTGGATGTATTGATTCCTCAGATCGAAGGACATCGTCTCTCTTTGCTGGGCTATCCGTGTTGCCTGCCAGAGAAGTGCTTGCTGCAGTTACTGAGTACTGAGCAGAGCCGGCTTTGCACTGATGAAAGCGTCCTCCCAAACCTCGCTGAACACTGCAAACTTCCCTTTGAACACAATATAAATGCTACTGTTGACCTCAGAGGTTAATCCATTACAATGAGACAATTAAATTTAGGGACTGTTTGGAAGATAAAAAGCAGTGAGTCTTAAGCAGGTCAGGAAACTCAGCCGTGATGGATTTCTGTAATTTCCTTCAAGTTCACGGAGCTGATCCACTGACCCAAGTCGGGATGGTGTGACTGCCCAATGCTATTGGGAACCTGAGAAGGAGATTATTTTTATTAAACAAGTTGCTTCTGAAGCATCAACCTTTCTGGCTTCCCTTTCTTCTCTCAAGGAGGTCGTTTGCCAGCTGGTAATGCACTTAACCCTTAAACACACAGGCAGCCACGCGTTAGCAGGAGGACCATTTTACAGAGGTGTGTGATCTATGCTGATTTTTCTCCTAGCTATGTTTTCTGATCTGAACTGCTGTAAACCTGTTTTGGTTAGATAGCTCACATGCGTCTGACCTCCTTTGCAGGACCTTACAGAGTTCGTGGGCCACTAAGGTGCTCGGTTTCCAGGCTTCTTCATGAGAATGCTTAGCCAGGACAAGAGAAGCATGCTCTGACCTCAGGCTGCAAACCCTTGAGTTTATTTGTTTGGTTTGGTTTCAAACAAGGGATCGAACTCTAGACCTTATGCTTGCCAGGCAAGCACTTATGCCACTGAGCTATATCCCTGGCCCAGGCCCTGAGTTTTATCTTTAACTTTGTTGTCCAAACTTCCTGCTGTTTCCTGAAGCACAAGAGTTTCCCAAGGGGCTCGTTTCACAGGCATTTCTGGCACCCACTCTGCTGGTGACACTGCCCGCGTGTAGCCCATGTAGAAGCTTAGCTGCATGTCCCTGCCCCATGGCATCTGGTCCCTGCTCTGTCTTAGCAGCAGTGCCACGAGGCTGCCAACACAATCATTTCAGGAATTTTTCCCTCTTGTGCCAAATTACCCTGTCTCATTAATGGCAAGATCAATTTCCATTTTGTTCCTTGATGGGGCTCACCAGACATCCAAGTGGGAGCTTCCCTTCCAGCCCAGAATCCTAATTCCCCACAGATATGTGTTGGCATCCGTCTGTTCAAAACATAAGAAGTTTTGAGGCAAAGCAAATGCAAGCATCACGGTGCTTGGGAGTGTGGCTACCACCATGCACGCCTTTCTTTCATGGATGAGTTAGCTCGTGAAGTCATTTGCACAGCTTCATTTTCCACGAAGGCCTTAAGGAGCTGATTGGCTCAGAGCACTGCGGTTTTGGATTTGCAATCAGGAGACTGAGTTCGAGTCCCAGCTCTGATCATCAGAGCTCAGTCCCTATCTGAGGCCCTAGGGCTCAGGTGTCATGAAACTGTATGCCCTGTCTACTGCATGGACTTATTGGAAGATAAAACAAGATAATAATAGACACAAGAGGACTTCATGAGAGGATAAAACGCTGTGCACATGTTAGTTATTATTTTAGAAGCCGGAGTTAACAAGAGATACGAATCTGAGACCTGGGAGGAATCTTTCGGCATTGCTAGTTGGCAGAGCGTTTCTTTTCTCATTTCTTTCTCTCTCTTTTTTTTTTTTTTTTTTTGGATGCACCTCAGATGGTTGGCCCCCAGAAAGGAAGGAAACGCCATTATTAGAATGACAGCCCACTGGGTGGCAGGGGAGGTGCCAGTCCAGACACTTTTAGCAGTGTGGTTTCCAAAACTCCGATTTGCATGCCTGCAATGTCTGGCTCACCAATGAACAAAAAATGTCCCCAAGTCCTATACTATGCTCGGGTTGCTGAGATGTCTTGGATGAGCCTTGAGGTTGCTATTTCTGCTTCTTCACCAAGGCTGTCAGGGCTGGACTTTGAAGCCACCAGTTCTTGTCGTCTCCTTGGACTGCACAACTCACCAAGCTGTCATTTGTGAGCTCTTGCTTAGAAATTTCTTTAAAAATTAAAGTGCCCAAAAGCCAAGTATGCATGCATGCAACACACACATGCACACGCACACATTCACATGTGCACACATGCACGCCACACGCATGCACAATACATGCACTTATATTCTTTTTAAAAATCGCAAATCTGTTATTTTGTTTGTTTGCTCATTCGTTGACCATTTGCTGGGCTCCTCCAATTAGTGTTCATCAATATTCTTTGTCTATCTATCTATCTATCTATCTATCTATCTATCTATCTATCTATCTATCTATGTATCTATGCATCTATCTATCTATCTATCTATCTATGTATCTATGTATCTATCTATGTATCTATGTATCTATGTATCTATGTATCTATGTATCTATGTATCTATGTATCTATGTATCTATCTATGTATCTATCTATGTATCTATCTATGTATCTATGTATCTATCTATCTATCTATCTATCATCTATCATCCATCTATTATCTATGTATCTATGTATCTATGTATCTATGTATCTATGTATCTATCTATCTATCTATCTATCTATCTATCTATCTATCTATCTGTATTTAGTACAGGATCTACAGGGTCTCACCACGTAGATCAGGCTCGTAGTGATCCACCTGTGTCCAGCCTCCCAAGCGCTGGGATTACAAGGGTGCACCACCACGCCTAGTCTCAGTCGAGTCTCAGCATGCCCAGGGGGAAGGTCCAGTATAGCACGCTAGGGTTCAAACCCCGGCCTCTGCGTCTGCCTAAGCAGATGCTTTAGTCCACTGAGCTCTCTGACTGATCCTCATCAATATTTTTGAAAACGGTTTCCTCAAAGCGAGATTCACCTGTAGAAGAAACACATAGAGGGTTTGTGCAAAAGGAGAATCTGTGAAGTAGCCCTATGAAGGTGGGCCTCACATGTGCACCCCCAGCCAGCTTTGCAGGAATCCCCAGGCACACGTTAAGTTGGAAGGCTTTTCTCTAACGACTCCCAGAGGGCTTTGGTAGTTTCTATTGCTGTCTCTTGGTTTAAACTTTCTGGGCCAGCACTAGATTTAATTTTGGATGGCCGCACAAACTTCTGTGGGCTCTCGCCATTTGTCTTGAGCTTTGATAAACGTGTAGCCAATTTTTCTGTTAGTCTTGTTGGCCTAAAGAGCATCCTTCTTTCCAGACAGAAGAGGAGAAAATGTGGATGTGTAGACTGCTGCCTTGAGCTGTTCATTCCTCACCCTCTGTCCAATCCAGCCACACAAAAGCCTTTCCTATGGTTGCTTTAGTCTCACTCCTTGTGTATTCGGCTGACCGCCACCCTAGTGTGTGTAGGACTCTCCGTTTTAGTATTGAAAGTTCCATATTCTGGGAGTCCCTGTGAACCCCCAACAGGACAACCTTGACCCCCCTGTCTTCTAGTTAAGCCCAACTTGCATTTTTGTAATTTGTCTTTTGTACCCCTCTCTTCAACATCCCTCTGAGAACTTGCTGATTTTTTCTAATGACATTATTTTTATTTTTTGACACCAAGTGAAGATGTTCTTGGCCTATGAAGGACAACTCCCCACCCCTCCAGGTGTGCCAGGATGAAACCAGCGCTGCTTGGGATGCGGCTGTGTGTCGGTCTCTGGCCTTCCTGCTAAGGTAGCCTTTTACTCCCTCCTGTCCCTACCTGTGAAGGGGGCTCCTCCTCAGCAGTTTTGGAATCTTTTAGTCAAAAGTAGGATCCCTGTTGCGAGTAGGAGTAGAACACAAATCTCAAGCCTGTAGTGCTTGTCACAGTGCTTAACAAGATACGAGGCACTGACAGGTGACCCAGGTCTCAGCACTTCTACTCTGGCCTTTGGCCAAGCCCACTTCTTATGTGTCTTG
>PVJA010001992.1:55347-114798 GCA_004027025.1 Myocastor coypus | reverse complement strand
ATTAAGTTTGGGACCATAGACAGTACTTTGTAGAACTGTTGTTAGTGTCAGCCTTCGGGACAAGTCACGGCCATTGCTTGGCCATTTTGCTTTCTGTGAAAGCCTGAGAGAATGTTTTGCTCTGGGTGACTCTCCTTAGACACACTACAGTTCATTCATTCCTTTCCTCTGAGGTCCCATAATCTCCTTGACCAGAAAATTTGGGACACCTCTGAGTTATAGGATATTAATAAAGTTTGACTTTTGATTTCTGAAATCTAACAGCACATAATAAAGTAGCTCATATTTCTTAGAACTATCTCAAAAAGAAGATATATGGAGCAGATTATGCAAGTTTAATAATTTAAGTTATATCGTACTAGAAAGAAAATCACCAGACAGAGCAACGATAGAAGACAAAGTATACAGGGGCTTCTGCATTTGCAAATTTATGACCGATAAAGGAGTCTACTCTGCAGTAAGAGCGTTAGTTCTGCTAAGAGGAGTTAATTACAGAGGAAAAATTAATCTTCCTATATTAAGAAAAAATAGTTAGCTGAAAATGCTAAATATAAGGGTGAAAGCATGAAACTTAAAAATAACAAAGCACAGATTTATATTTAGTTGCATTTTTTGGTTTTGGTCTTTTTATTGTTATTTCTTTTTTGATTGAATTGTTTTTTTAGGGGAGGTCTATTTTTTGTGTCTTGGTGCCAACGACTGAACTCAGGCCTTCAGCTTGCTAGGCTAGCACTCTATTGGTGAGCCAAAGTACCAGCCTCAAAGACCTATATTTAGTTATGTCAATTTAGATTAAGGATTTTCTTAGTATTGTACAGTAGAAGAGAATTAATAGTATTAAAATAAATGTGAATGTATTAAAATTAGAAAGTAAAACATGAAATATATACAACAGTATGATAGTTGACATATAGTAAAGTTATTAGAATAAAAAGTGCCAAAAATTACATGAAGATTATTGTATATCTCAAGTTGCTAATAAACAAAATCAAAGAATTCAATCTCACATTGAATTAATAAGTAAAACTAAAACAAAGTTTAGATACTGTGTTCTCCCTGTCAAGTGATTTTAGGACTTGTCATGCTATATATCACAATGATCTTTAGAAAAGATACTTATGCATGGATGCTGGCAAAGAAACAAGTACAGACCTCCAAGAAACTCACTCCTGAGCTGATCAAGAGATTAAATATGATGGGAACACAAGGCGGAAAAAGAAATAAAAAGAATCAACATTCATTACCAATTCCCAGAAATGAATGTATTTATTATGTATTGTAAACATACTTTAAAAGTCTATATCTTTTTATTCAGTGGTTTCAGATTGAAGAATTAAATCTGGGTATATAGTCAAACACAAGGAAATGATTGATATATTAATTTTATTATGGAATTATAATAATGAAAATAAAAGGTCAGCAGTTACAAAACAGCTCAAATTCCTGCTGTCTTGGTTGACTGACTGCTGTAAAGGCATACACAATCATGGTATGCACACGAACGCCAAGACAGAGCTGTGTGTAAAGCACAAGTACATGTATTGTAGCCTATCTTCTAAAGTGTCTGTGATACTGCTGTTCCTGTGCAGTCATTGTACTTCGCTACGATTTCTTAATCCTTTAAAGAATTATTGGAAGTGGATAGATAAGTTTACTCATGCCAGTCGGATGTCCAAACGTTTTCATTCATTCCTTTCTGCATTTGTTTGTTCCTACTTCTCTAGGAGTGCTGCTCACTTACCATTTTCAGGTGAGAATGTCCGTGTCTTCTCTTTGAGCAATTTCTTTTCAGTTCATAGTGATCCCTATCAGATTATTGCTCCTATTTTCAGACTTGGTCCTTTCACTCAGCTGTTTCCCAAGACACAGTCTTGGTGAATGGAAGAGAGTAGAAGGTCCCTGGAGAGATGGAGATCAGCCTCCGTGTGCTCTGCTGTGGTGCGTTAGGGTCCTCTGCAGTCTCTGAGTCATGCCTGGGTGCGTCTCTTTGCCAGTGGCAATCTAATTAATGATGTTCTCTCTCTTGGCCACTCTACTACCCTCTGACATCTGTGGTTGTCATCTGCGTCGGCAGAATACTTCATCTGTTCTCTATCTGTTAGTTGAAAAGCTACTCCTCATTTCTACTTCTTCAAGTTTGCTTAAATTTGGAGTTGAATAGCTAAGGAAATGAAGTACTTACTCATAATGGAGTACTACTCTGCCCTAAAGAAAGATAAATGTGTCAGCTGTGGAAGAATGGATGTACCTTGAGACTATAATGTTTATTTGTTGTATTTTAGGGAAGGTACTACAGGATGTTGAGGGTTTCACTACTAAACCAGACTTGTAGACCTGTTTACAGCCTCCTAAGAGCTGAGATTATAGGTGCACACCACCACGCCCAGCCACAATTGCCACCTCAGTATACCTTGGGGGGCAGGGCCAGTACAGCAGGTCCAGGGATTGAACTCTTGGCCCTTTTGTCTGCTTACAGGCTCTTTAACTCACTATTTGGCCAGCCCTTGAGACCAAAATGTTGAGTAAAATAAATCAGACACACAGACAGAAACAGCACATAAGTTCTCTTGTGAAAAATCACAAAATACAGATAAAGAACAAAGTGCAAGAGGGCTCTTAGGAAGTCAGGAGATGTTTCTCAAATGGAAAGGGGATCAAGAGATTAAAGGATGGCACAGGGAAGACAGGTAAAGTTGACTCAAAACGATTGAAAACCTCACACCACTGAGATATATGTCTGCCCGTGTCTACAGCAGCACAATTTGTCATAGCTAAATCCCAGAAACAGCCCAAATGACCATCAACTGAGGAATGGATAAAACACAAGTGCAGTATTACTCAGCTATAGAGAGATAAACTCGAGGCTTTTATAGGAAAATGTGTGCAATTAGAAGCTATACTTTAAGTGAAATAAATTAGATGACATGTGTAAACATGGCATTATCTTCCTAGGGTTAGAACCTCAAAGTAAAAATAAAATCTGAAAGGTATAATAGATACTGTGTAAGCTAAGGAATATTCTCAAAATGAAAGAACTAGGATGAGGGAAAGGAGAAAAGAAAGGAAGGGAGATAGATAGATAGATAGATAGATAGATAGATAGATAGATAGATAATAGTACTACTAATTTCTGCTGGCTTATTGAAAGTAACAGTTGGGGCCTGGCGGGATGGCTCAGTGGTCTAAAGCGCCTGCTTGGGAAAGCTTGGGCAGCCTCAGGGACCGTAGTTCGATCCCTGGCACCACATGCCGCACCAGCCCTGCCCTCTGTGCAGGCTGAGCTGGCCATAAAAATGAGTGAATAAACAAATAAAGGTTCTGAAACAAGAAAAAATAAATAAATAAAGAAAGAAAGTAACAGTTAATGCTCAATATTTTTGATATATCTTGCATATCTATATCTAGTTCCCTAAAAGACTACTTTGAAGATAACAATATGCAATATAATAACTATTGTTAATTTCCTACCACCTCATATAGAGATTCTTTATTGTTTTGATTTTTAAAATTTTTATTCTCTTTTAAAAGCAGAATTATTGTCTTACATTCCTATATCTATTAATCTAAACAAATTTGATGATGAAAATATATAATACAACATTGTTAAATTTTCATTCTTGTTTTGAAATTCTGTACTGTATGTACACTTGCTTGTTACTGTTTTTCTATATTCTGCTATTCTTACTCTTTAAAATAAAATTTTAAATAAAAATAAAAAATAAAATACTACTGCCAGATGAACTTCCAAAAAAATAAAAAAAGGAATTAACATGTGTCACGTATGCGTACCAACTGCACACACACACATAAACAGTAACTGTCATGTACCACCAACATGTACAAAAAGAAAATGAGATAAAAATCACTATAAGCTAAAAAAATATGCTTACAGCTCTTTCCCTGCCTAGAACCATATAAGATTTCTCAAATATTTCAGCTGCAAAGACAGGGCTATGAGAAAGAAGGGCACTGTTCCAGATTTCTTCTCACAAAATAAAAATATTTAAATGTAAAATGAATGATGGCTGAAACCTGAGCTTGAGACATTGTTTTCTTATGCCATATAGGAGCATCATAGGTTTGCCTCCAGTTTGAGAAAGTGCTCAGAATTCTGAGCCGGGCTGGGGCCCTCTCAGGACTGCCCTGCTCCCAGGTCCAGCGTTCACACTGGAGGCCTTGCCAGCCAGCAGTGATGTAGAAGGCAGTCAGGAAAGTGGCTGTTAAAGCTCACAAGCCTCACTAGAGGGAGGAAAAAAAAAAGACTTTTGCTAAAAACTAAACTTCTAAATGGTCCTGGAGCTCCTTTCCCCTTGACCTGTACATGTCGCCCTGTATTGGTATATTAACACCTTCTTCTGACTATTTTTATTTTTTGGTAATAATATTCATATATGTTTAAATTTAATATGTGCAGAGCACTTAGATTACTGAGTTTAACAAGAAATCACTGGAAGTATTTTGGCTTCCTGCCATTCCTTAGGATTTCATTAGTGAGGGCACAACCAGCAGGACAAGAGCCAATCTCTAGATGTTTTAGTTAATTAGACCATTTAAACAAAGAAGCTAGGCTGAAGACCGTGTTTCTCCACTTCCTGATGCTTTGATCGGTGGCTTTGCCAAGGCCTGTTTCTCTAGAACCTTTGCTGTTTTGGAATATGGAATTGAGAGGATTAGTTAGGATCTTTATATATCTCAGCAGGAGCATTTCTCAGTGATCCCACATTTCTCTTCTACTCTGCTCCATCCAATATGAAAATCATTAGTCTTTGTTTTTCTGCAGCCAAGCAGGAGGGTATAAGTCACAGCTAATCCTGAAACTTGTTGTTTTCAGTGTTGGCATAAGCGATCTAGGGAAGTAGGTGTTCTTAATCAATACTCCTTCCTGCCACTTAAAAAGGGTGTGTTTGTCAATTTGCATAAACTTGATCTATCTATATAAAAAAGTAGGATAACTTGTGTGTAACTTGTTCTGCAGTTGTTCTGCAAGATGAGCAAATATTTCCAATCAATTTTTTACAAATGAGCAATATCTTGAAATATAAACAGTATTTGATGCTGAGTGTCACATGATCTCACCTGAGCCAGTGGTTCTTGGTCTCACTGTGGGATTGTGGGTGATCATCTACCCACAGCAGCAGGTTATGGAAGAGATCCCACTTGCAGAAGAGGATAAAAAGGTACAGGAATTCCTCACTTTAAATGGGGTTAGGCAGTTGTGTAAAATGTGGAAAAAAGTGATGTATTTAGAAAAGCACCATTCAAATGAAGCTGTAGCAGTGTGAACAATGAATCTAATGACGATGCAATATCACATTTCCATGAAATACACAAAACAAGTAAACTAATGTGTTATTGGATAGGTTCCTCATTAAATTTGCAAAAAGAAAAGGATTCCATTAGCAATAGTGAAAGCTGTTCTACACAATAATCTTGCTCTCTCTGGTCTCCCTCAACCGATCAAAGAGGTTTTCAAAGGTAAGTTCATTTGTTTATCTTTCTTCATATAATATTTCTTCATTCTTAATATTTTGCGTGGATATTTTTGTGTTGTGGAACAAATCTGAATTTCCATTGTTTCTTATTGTCAAATTAGCTTTACTGTAGAAGTGCTTTGGATTACAAGCATGTTTTCAGGATGGATTATACTCTCAAACTGAGATTTATAGTATATTGTTTTATGGAACATTGAAATTGCACACAGAATTATTTTAAAATACTGAGTCATCTGGGAAGTTACTGGCAATAACTGCCTCACATGTTCAGCTCAGGGAGAATTTTTTTCTTCCCCTCATGATATGGTTTATATCTAGTTGTCCCCCCAAAGCCTCATGCAGTCATGGGGCAGGGACTTCCATAGATTGAGACTTGACTCATGAGTCACTGCGATTATCTGATTTAGTACTGATCTAGAGTTTAAGACTTGATCCATGATCCCTGGGATTATGTGTTTTAGGTACTTCTGGGATTAT
This sequence comes from Myocastor coypus, assembly GCA_004027025.1. NCBI lineage: Eukaryota > Metazoa > Chordata > Mammalia > Rodentia > Myocastoridae > Myocastor > Myocastor coypus. The sequence continues at coordinate 108,829 of PVJA010001992.1, read as the reverse complement.
GGGTGTAGCCTAAGGCAGAGAGGCTGAGGCAGAGAGCCTGAATGTAATATAAAGAGAGACAGAGAGACATATTAGAGCTGTTGTTGTCTGCTGCCTTGGTTAGTCAATTGCCTCTGTTGCAATTGTTGCTGTTCCACTGCCATGAACTGGATGCTCTCTGCCCTGTTCCACTCAGCCTTGGGCCAGCCGAATATGGACTGAAACCTCTAGTAACTGTGAGCTAAATAAACCTTTCCTGCTTTCATTTTGAGTGTCAGGTATTTCTCCCAGCAATGAGAGAAGAATCATTAAGACATCTCAGTACCAGGGATTACATTATGGAAGTGGAAGAGAGCCCATGACATCAATAAGCACCAATAAGAGGTGGAATTATAAAATTCAACCAAGTGGAAATGAATTGCATTTCAAAATTGTAGATCCAATGCTATTGTTTGGATAAATATCCTTCAAAGTTTTATGTTTTAAAAAAATTGGTTCCTGTCTGTGACATATTGGGAGGTTGGGTAACCTTTAGGAGGTGGGGCCTTGGATAAGGTTTTAGGTCGTTGGAGTTATGCCCTTAAAGAGGGTGGCAGATTCTGATCTGTTTTCTCTTTGATTTCTAGTCACCATGCATTGAGCAACTTGTTGCATTTTGCATTTTGTACCTTACCGCAGGCCCCAAACCAATAGCACTGATTGACCATGAATTGAAACTTCTAAATACTGTGATCCAAAACACTCCCTTGCCGGGCGTGGTGGCTCATGCCTGTAATCCCAGCACTCGAGAGGCTGAGGCAGGAGGATCAGTGCAAGTTCGAGACCAGTGTGGGATACAAAAGTGAGCTCAAGGCCAGCCTCAACTGCATAGCAAGACCCTGTCTCCAAAAGACAAAAAAAAAAAAAAAAAAAAAAAAAAAAAAAAAAAAAAAAAAAAAAAAAAAAAAATCAAAACACTCCTTTTATCTAAAAGATGATTTTTGTCAGGTATTTGTTACACAAATGGAAAGGTGACACATGTAGCAATGGGTACATAAGGCCACATCCTCAGGTAGATTACTAATACTGTATTAAGAAGTTAAAAGTCTCTGAACACTCTAGTAGTTTCCTAGAAGAAAACTAGACTTACATATAGGCCAGGACAGGTTGGGCAGTTATGGGAGATTTTTCCTCTAAAATGTACCCTATCAGTTCTGCATAAACTGAGGTCTTACCTAAATGTGTGTACCATAAATATAATGGAAAGGGCTATGAATTGTGCATTGTGATTATGCATCAGATTGGAAAGATGCCCCACCTACTCTCTGACCCAATCCCTACTTCCTACAGAAGTATTAAGATTTGCCAATCAGCAGAGCATGGTGGTACAGAGGCTGGTGCAGGTCTTTCCACATTCAGCCAGTGTCATGCTGGTTTGTCTTTCTTCCTTTTCCCTCCGCTGTGATCCTACCTCTGACCATGTGTTCCTTCTGTGATGCTGCATGAGAAGGAGTGACATCTAGGTGATGTGGCATCCTCACCTGCACACAGATCCTTGAAACACCGGCCCTGGCATCAATCGCAAACTGCAGGGCAGAACAGCCAACTGTCAGTGACTGTTTTCTGACATAATCTTAGTATTTATTTCCATGAAGAGTTAACTTTCTGTAGCTCATAAATTAGTTCCTTTCTCTTAATGTGGGTGGCTCACCACCATGATGGCAGCATAAATAGGATTTCCTAAGAGCACTGGGAGTATATAAAAAGTAAGTGTACTTCATCAGGGAATCTGCGTGAGGTTTTAGCTGTCTGCAAATTTAGAGAAAACGGACAACGGTCATGGCACCCAATCTTCACTCCAGTTTCTCTCTGCCAGCAGAGCACAGCACTGGATCTATTACATGGTTCCATGTCCAAAATAGAAGTGATAATGGCTTATGATGAGTTTTGATGTTATCAGTATTAGGGGTGATATTTTGCTGTGACTTAAAGATATTAAATGATAGCTCAGATATTATTTGATGTATTTATAAGTAGTACTGTGTTAAAATCTTCAGTATAACCTATGAGGTGAGTATTATCACCATTCTGTAGTAGAGAAAAATGAAGCCAAAATCAGACACAGACATTTAAATATCACCTGGTTTCTCTTACACAAGAAACCTATAGTATCCTTAAGGAATAAAGTAAAATATAGATGTGGGAAGTAGGGAGATTGGTCTTCCTAAAAGGGAAAAGGGATCAAGAGATGGAGGGAAGGTGGAGGCAGGAGAGGAATCAAGATGATAAAAGGAATGGAGATGTGTCACACACATGCACCAACTCTACACAAGAAACACAAACATACACTGCACGCATGTACCAGTAGAGTGAAACAGTAGCCCACTAAGTCCTCCCAGAAACAAGAGAGCTGGCATTGCACAGGGGTCATTGATCCCAAACCTTACATGTGTGGCCCTTGCATTCTGCCATGAGACATTACTGACCCAAAGCTCTAACTTCACAATGAAAAATACACAGTTCCAGAAGGACTGTGTAGTAGTCAAAGGGCATTTGTATCTGTGTGAAGGATACTATGTCTCTTAGTTCTGGGTTGTCACTTGCTGGTTGTCAAGCACACGGCAAGTCATCTATTTCCCATGGTCTTTTGTGAACAAAGGTATTGCATGATTGATTTTTAAGATTAAAAAAAAAAAAAAACCCTCAGATCTTTTCTAGTGCTAACTTCACTGGAGGTAGTGTATAAATGAGCCAAGGACGGAAGACAGATAATTAGACTGAGCTAAGTGTTAATGCTGCAACATGAGATAGATCAGCTGAACAAGTTGTGAGAATCACAGTATCACAGATGATACTCTGAAGAGGCTGTTGGTATAAAGTATACTGTTTAAATAGTATACTCAAAACCCATTTAAAAAAACACATGAAATTCTTTAGTTATTCCTTGTGGAAGATCCTTAAAAAACTAGAACTGGAAATCCCATTCAATCCAGCTATCCCCCTATTGGGAATTTTCCCAGAAGAACTGAAGATATGATACCATACCAATGTCTGTGCACCTATGTTTATAGCAGCCCAATTTGTAATAGCCAAATCTTAGAAACAACCAAAATGCTCATCTTTTGAAGAATGGTTGAAAAAGATGTGGTATTTTTATACAATGGAATATTACTCAGCTATAAAGAATGATAAGTTTGAAGACTTCATATATAAATGGATGTACATTGAACATATACTCATAAGTGAAATAAACCAGATCTACATGTGTAAATATCATATAGTCTCTGTAGTGTAAGAACTCTAAAGAAGAAATAAAAATAGAAGGGCATAACACAGCTGAATGGCAATCAAAGACTTAAGGATTAAACAATGAAGTGACTAGAAGTGACAGGAAGCATAGCAGGAGCAAAACCATGCACTTATGTACACAGGATGATCAGATATTGGTCCTAAGAACCTTTAAAAAAAATTTCATGCTTGGGATGCCTGTCATTCTGGTCTTTTAGAGGTGTAACAAAAAAAGGGGGAGGTGTATTGATTGCGAGTCGGCTTAAATCATCAACCCCCAACAGTGCCAGTTTCACCAGAAACCCAATGCAAATAAGGAACATTGGACTGTGTATACAGCTACTTCTTCTCAGCTCAAAGAGAAAAGTTTTTTTTCTTTTCTCTGTCCTTACCAACATCGATCAGAAAATTCTTCGTGTCTACACCCTATGCTCTCTATTACTATTATGAAGACAACACTATGCAATGTGTCAATTATTGAGAATGTACTACTCACGTGTTTTGAAACTATCTTATTGTTATTTCTTATTAAAAATGATAAAATAAAAAATAAATAAAAAACATGAAGCTGATCTACAGTTCTGTCACATTTCACATTTATCACTTAATCATTTGCTCAACATTATTTCCATGCCCTAAGCTTTTTTGTTTTAATATAGGTAATTTTTTTTTCAGGACCAGAGATTGAACTCAGGCCCTTGCACTTGCCAGGCAAGTGCTTACTCTACTAAGCTATTTCCCTGGCCCCCTATAGGTAATTTTTTTTCTTAACAAAAATGCAATACTGTGTGCCTTGGTTTGGACTCCTAGTAAATGATGCAGTGATCCCTGTTAATAATCTCAAGAGTAAAATAGTCACATGGGCATGTAGCTGTCTGTTGAATGAATAATAAATAATGTCATAACTGCTGTATTATTTTTATTTTAAAAATGTTTTTGTTTATTTTCACTATCATGAGTAACTGGCAAAATATACTCAGAGCTAAATTGGTACTATCATCATTGGAATAGAGATAAATGAAAGAAACTATGAGAAATAAACTTTATTTCTGAAAGTACAAAGTATAAAAGGCTTTGTACTTTCAGAAATATTTAACAGATCCACACACATTAAAAGCACTATACCAAGGTTCATCGGTTCCATTTTCATAGGTAGTATAGAAAAGAGCCTATTTTGCCTAACTCCCTCAAATTCTAGGTATTATTTTTTTTAAAAGTATCACCAAACCATTGTGGGTTCCTCAGTGTGTCCACCAAGCAATGCTTGAAGAATAGGAAAAACAGCCCCTTGGGATGGCCTGCTCTGGTGGATTTGGGAGTCCACTAATTAGAAATGTGTGATCTTGCACCTTGAGCAGGTAATTTAACATCTTTGCATATCAGGGATGGAGCTTATAATTGGAACTGTCCTAAGGAGTGCATGTTACAGAAGATGATATACATTATAGGTAAAGGAAATAGAAGAATGCTTGGCAGATAGTTCAGTGAGATTCTAATTGTTAACTGTTTTCATTATTATTTCATTACAAATGAACCTGAAAACTTCATAGGCTGTTAGTCATCTTCTTCTCTTAACTATACATTCCTAGAGGTAGCTTGTTGATTTTATATTCAAGGATTCATCTTTTTCTTATTTCCAAGGTAGCTTTTATATGTTAGCAATATTACTGTTGCCTCTCACATATTGCAAGTAAACACCACATTTGCAAAGAAAATCTGACACTCAGACAAACTGATCATTTCACCTTGTATGGCTCCCCATAGTTTTCTCCATGTTTTATTTATTTTTTTTGTGACAAAACTCTTTATTGGTTATTTGGTTCACATCTTTTTATTAGTTATTCGGTTTTTCATCCTTGCTGAGTTGTTTGGTTGTTTTTTCTTTTCTTTGGCAAATTTGACTCAACAGGTAATTTTTAAAAGACCTCTGCAAAAATAATAATTTTAAGACATCATAATTATTTGGATTTTATTATTTACAATAATTAACACATTGCATAATGTGGTCCTCATCATACTTGTTCAGAGTACAGATGCAGACATGATTTCTTACCTAAATATCATTGGTACAGACTTTTCATTGCACAAAGAGAAAGTAGTAGTGTACATGGTCCAATAGTCTACAACAGTAGTGGATTATCAGCTCATCTGGCATTATCGGGGGCTGTTGACTTGAGCCTTTTACAACATATTGTAGAAGCATATTGATATGGCTTTTCTTTTTATACCTCATGGTTAACTTCTCCCCTTGGCTAATAACTGGGCTGAATTCTTGGAAGGTCCTGACCAGAAAGCCTAACTAATCAGTGCAGGAACTCCAGACCTGTGGAAAAAGCAAATATGTGTTTGTTTTTAAGACAGCACATTTGAGTAAATTTATTACATAGTAATAAATACTTGCCAGATGCAAAGGCCTAAGTAATTCCAGGTACACCTGAGGTTGAGGCAGAAGGATTGCAATTTTGAGACCAGCCAGAGAGACTTAGTTGGACTCTGTTACAAAATTTTAAGAAAGGACTAGCAATGTGGCTCCGAGTAACCTATGTTCACTTCCTAGAACTACAAAGACAAGACCAAACATCAACTTCAGCCTCCTTTTACATGAGTTACTTGATTTTTCTCTGTGCTCTTGCATACCTTGGCATCACTTATACACTTAGTTTGCTTTCTTGCATGTTGGTCTGTCTTAGCAAACTGAGTTTTATGAGAATAGAAGCCATGCTTCCTTTGCCTTCCTGTCCTCAGAGTAGCTGAGCATTTGAATGTTGGACCAGATTCCTGAGTCATGGTGAGTATTAGCGGAACTACATGTCCAGAATCTGCCTGAGGCTCTCTGGCCAGCTGCAGTTTTCTTTCTTGTGCAGTTATAAAATTTGTTAAACAGTCATTTAACTCTAAATTTAGAAATATTATGGGAGTTCTTGGATTTTAAATTTACTTTTAAGCCATGAAAAAAAAAATACCTGACTTCTATTATCCTTTACAAGTTTACCATGTGATCCTGGGCATGCCACATGGCCTTGCTAATCTTGGTTTTCTTATCAGTAGGTGAAATTTATATTGCTCATTGAACACCCTCTAAGCCAATTAAGGTCAGTCTTTGAGAATTTATGAGGCTTCAAATTAGAAACCACAAATCTGTGAAAGAGAAAAGGAAAAAGACTTAAGAATAGGTGTTAATGCCAAAGCAAAGCAAAACAGCTCTAAAAACAAGAAAATAACCTTCACTCAGTAGGAATGCATTTATGATTTTTAAAAGTCTTAATTCTCTTATGACTGCCATCGTCATTGTCTTGTCTCTGGTCATCAGTCTGTGGCTTTTCAGGTATAGAAAAGGCTCAGAAGAATTCAGAACTTTAAAGGAAAGAATAAGAAAATGATGTGCTCATGTGGCTACATGGGCAGAGACTCTGGTGTTTTTACTTGGATCCAGTCAGTCCCACTTAGCTCATTTCTGTATGAAAATGAAACTAATCAGGTTCAATGCATGAAGTCATTAGCTACTGTTTAAAGTGTTGCTTTTCACAAAGGTCAAAGAGGGCCCACCCAGTAGCAACAGAAATTTTGCAAATGATGTGTGTCACATTTGCATATGATAATTAGTTTTTCTATAAATACAATTTGTTCCACAGATTAACATTTTGTGTCCCCACTAGATAGCAAACATTTCCATATTAAATCCACAAAGCTGCCAGAGTTGGCTTTGCTTGCTTCGCCTTATGACATTAATACCTCTGTTTATACTGATGCCAATTAGCCAAGCTAAGTCTTGGAAAAATAAAAGAGATCACTAATTCTATTAATATACATAGTACTAATAAAGCTAAGAAGCTTTCACAAACCTTGTTAACTTCAAAGATTATTAGGGGTAAAATACCACTGGGTTGTAAATGACTGTGTTCTTGCGTACATGAAGTGTAAGCCTGTCTAGAATGCTTTTCTGCATTAGGAGCCTTCTCATGGCTCATGACTGGAATCCTGAGTAATCTGGGGCTGTCAAGAGAACATGTAATTAAAGCATTATTTTCTTTAGCTAAGTGCATTTAGTCTAATCAGGAAGTGGATGTGTTCTAACCAGGAGATAGAGTAATTTGCTATATGTGCAGTTCAGTATGACATAGTTTGCTCTGGTTCAGGAGGCTAACTTCTCTAAGATATTGAGGTACTTTATGGTCTCATAAAAGGTTTTTACAAAGTAAGGTGAAACAGAATTTACCACAAAAGGGCTTGCCTTTCACAGGACCAGAATGAAATATACTGTGTGGAGGGGCTGTTGACAGATGAAGAAGATAGTGACAGACATAAAAGATAAAGCAGAGATCGCCACCAGCTTCATAACCACTGGATACTTGAACAGAGACAGCTATGGTGAGTAAACACTCCCAGCTGAAAAGGCTAAAGTAGCCTGGAGCCCAGTAATTACCTACCCTCAGCTCAGCGACAGGGATAGGTGGTCCTGTAGTCACCACTTATTACAACAGTTTCTTCAAATTAACTATCTTCACTTCCCTGCAAATGCTTGTTTTATGTGGTACACTTATTTATATTCACTATTTTATAAAAAAAAAACTTTAATAACTCATTTAATAGTTGACTTTCATATTTGACTGAAATGTAAATATTACTGCACTTGTCCAGATGCTGGACAGTAGCATGAATCCTCTCCACAGTGCTGTTTTGCCCTGGTTACTACAGGAAGGGATTTGTAGTTTGGACACCATAAGCAGTGCCTTCACCAGTTTGTTTTTTGTTTTTTCCTTTGTATGGCCAGGACTCCAAGGACCTGCTGAGTTAGCATATAGTAACTAGGTAATTTCTATAGATGACAGTAGTTTGCCAAGTGCCCCTTGTCTCTCAGATGGTACCTGTCTGAACATTCTGGTCCAAGCATGCCTATAATATACTCTTGACTTGGTGAGAGTCTTAGGACTGCAGAAGGAGCATTTCAGGGGTATAGTACTAACTGTAGGTGTTTCAAGGTTTATGGCAATTACTGTGATAAAATACTTGAATGGTTCAACTTGAAAGGGAAAAGATTTACTGTGCCTCAGGGCTCTAGAGGTTTCAGCCCTTGGGCAGCTGGTTCCATTGTGTGGGTCTGAAGTGAGGTAGAATGTGATAGCAGAAGAACATGCAGGAGCAAAGCTGCTCACTTCCAGGCAGTCAGGAACCCAGAGGGGAAGAGTCTGTGCTGGTGGGATTTCTTCTGCTTTTGTTCCTTCCAGAACACCAGTGTTGGTTACCGCTGCCCACATTCATGATTGGTCTCTTGTCATCTGTTTTCTCTCCCACATGATCATGGTCTCAGGAAATACTGTCAGAGGTGCTATACTGGTGCATAGATTGTGTCAACTTGGCTGGATGGGCTCTGCGGTACTGTACCTTGGGCCTTAGGAGCACTGCCCCAGAGTGACTCGGCACAAAAAGGACATATAAAGGGGTTGAGGAAGGAGTCCATGTTCCACTTCCTAGGAGGAACTTCAGTCTGCAGTCAGCTTGGAATTCATCTCCGGGCTTCCAGTGCAGACTCTTCAGACTCTAGCTTGGATCCTTCAGCTTTCTGACACAGATTCTTTAGCTTTCATTGTAGATTCTTCACAGACCCATCAGCCGACTGATAGAGCCTTGCACAGAACACTTCAGTGAGTTTCAGACCTTGGGACTGCATCCTTTAGTCTCAGGTATGCAGATGCCCTCTGCAAGCTTCCTCAACTGACTCTGCTGCTGACCCTCCTAGGCCAATCTTGTAATTCCTTATACATTTGTACAGCTTGTGTTATATGTGTTCCTTATATCTGTTTGCTAGTAAAAACGTAGTACACATGCCCCCAAGTGTGCTTTACTAATTTTCTTGTTTTTTATCAGTCAAATTAAGTTTACAATCAGGATTGTAACCATCACAGAAAGAGTGTAGAAAGCATTACCAGGGGTCACAGTAAAATCCTTCTCTGTATTAGGGGGAAAAGCATGCAAGTCATCTTGCAGGTCAGGTGCCTGTCAAGTCCCTATAAATGTCTGTGAATTCTCAAAGACCTAGGTGCGCATTTCCCTTGAATCTCTTATGGCGCTGAACCTTCTCAGCCTCCACTATTTCCATCACAAAAATAGATTCTTGGAAGTGAAACAGGTCGGTTAAACAACTCTTCTTTATGCAATGAAGGGTGGAAGGAAATTGGAGGAAGTTCAAAGAAGAATAACATGAATGATTAAGGGGCTGAGAGCATGATTTATGTTGAATGATTAAAAGGATTAAGCATGTAAAACTTGGCTAGTACTACATACTTAGCTACAAAAAAAAAAATCAAAATTAAGTGCCAAACTCTTAGCTCCCATGAAAAATACAAATTTGCATATAATTTGGCACATCTTTCTATTTAAAGTTCAGCAGACCCTTACTGAGACAATACTCACACAATGCCAAAACCACTAGCCTGTTTGGTCAGTTTAAACTTCAGCCTAGTGATGTCAATAAAACTTTCTACTTGATCTAATTGAATAGACATTTGAATTCCCATGCACCCAGCCAGAGCCGACATCCACATGTGGTGTATTCATAATGTACCTAAAATTACATAACACATCATGGTTTATTCAAAAGTCATAAACCAGAATCCCTTGCAAGGGCGAACATGCTACCAATTGGGTGAAGTGGACTGAAGCTGGAGTATGAAGGCCCTACTGGAACTTGTTGTGATAGATGTAGCCACTTGTTGTCATGACAGCCTTTTGGCTAAGAGTTGCTTGTCTATCAGATGAAGCAAATGATTCATAATGGGTACAGCAACAAGGGAAGAATGTGCACGTCCAAAAGGAAAAGCTAGTGGGTAGCAAGAGAGGCTGTGGGAAAGAAGATAGGAAGAAAACCAAGCAATGGTCATTAGAATTTTAAAAATGAAATTGTTATATTTAAAAATCTACTGACTGAAAGAAATCAGTTGATGAATATCACTCAACTTGCTACCTCCTATCTAAGTGATTTCTTTGTTTTAGAGCTAGAAAAATGGGTTTCCAAGGCTTTACTAAGTTGGTCATCAAAATAATAACTGATTAGCATTAGTAGTGTGGTTGGTGATATCTGAGTTCTGATTTTATTGTCTGGGTTATAAAGTTTCTTTTTGATTTTTTAAAATTGTGGTGAAGTACAGAACCTAACCCTTTTGATCTTCACTATCCTGAGTGTGTACTTCAGTGATGTTGAGTGTATTCATATTACTGTTCTGTAGTCACCATTGTTGGTCTCTGGAATTTTTTTCATATTGCAGAATTGAAACTCTAGATCCATTAAACAATAGCTCTTCATTCCCCGCTTCTTCCAGCCTCTGGTAGCCATTATTCTACTCCGTCTCTATGCATATGGCTGCTGTGCGTAAGGGGAATAACTGCCTTTTTGTTACTGGATTATTTTACTTAGCATAGCATTCTCAAGACTCGTTCCCTTGTTGGAGAATTTATCAGACTGGCAGCATTACCTTCTCTGTGAAAGTTGAATGGTAGCTCTGCTTCACGTTTTTTTTTTACTCACCCATCAGTGGACTTTCAGATTGCTTCTACATCCCGATTGTTATGCATCAATCATGGGCCCATACATCTCTCTTTGAGACCGTATTTTCAATTGTTTTGAGTATATTCATGGAACTAAGATTGCTGGATGATATGGTAATTTTAGATTTATTTTTCAGAGACTTTTCACTTTTTCCTATAGCACCTACATTCCATAGTATTTTACATTCACATGAACAGAGCATAAGGATGACAATTTTGCCACTTTCCACATTTGTTTTCGGGGTGATAACATCTTTCTGTATGCCTGTTGATCATTCATAAATATTTAGAGAAATGCTGTGTCTGTCTGAATGTTCATGTGCATGTGCTTGAGTTTAGGAAGTTCTCTACATGGTCTGGATTTAATCCTTCATAAGATAGGGAATTTGCAAATATATTCTCTCATTTTGTCTTTGCTGTTGTATACATCACTGTATTTATCTATTGATTGACTGATTGATTGATTGATTGATTGCATTTTATGGTCTATAGCAATGGTTCTCATTCTGTGGGTCACGCCCCTGGTGAGGGTCAAATGACTAAAACACAGGGGTCACCTAAAGCCATTGGAAAATATATATTTAAACCCATGCTATGCCACAGTGAATTGTTATTTATTGGAATTAGTAATAAATATTTCTCAACATAATTAAATATTGTTTTGTGATTAATTACTATGTTTAAATTTTGTTTGATTTTGTAGCAATGAGAATACATAATGCATATCAGGTATTTACATTTCGAATCATAACTGTACCAAAATTACAGTTTTGAAGTAGCCACCAAAATTTTTTTTGGTTTGGGGTCACTGCAACATGAGGAACTGTATTGCAGGGTGATGGCATTAGAAAGGTTGAGAACCACTGGTCTACAGGGCGTTCAGTGTCTCACTTCTAGATAGGACTCCTAGTGATCTACCTGTTCATAGCCACCCAAGAGCTGGGATTATAGGCGCATGCCACCATGCCCAGCCTCTCTCTCTTTCTCTGTCTCTCTCTTTAATCTGTCATCCTGTTTTCTTTTTTAAAAATTTATTTTGATGAGAAAAAAAGATAAAATAGCTATGTAACAGTTTCAAAACAAGTTAGTAGGATGGTTGCAATTAATACCATGCATATTATTGTCTTTATAATAGTTATTCAGAGGAAAAGGTGCAGACCTGGTATTTTGTCAAAACAATAGTCCTACAGATTTATATTCTCAATGAACTAAGACAAAGTAGCTATATCTATCCTATATAGGTATCCTTGTGCATATATATATATATATATATATATATATATATATATATTCTTTATAAAGTTTCTAATACCATGAGAAAAGATCATACTATGACTTATAAGTAGATTGTAAGTCAGAGATACTGTATGAGTCATAGAACAAAAAGTATAAATAATATTCAGAAAATTAATTAAATATTAATTAGTTAAAATTAAATTAAATATTTCAAAACAATATTTCAAAATTCAAATCAAATTATGATTCCAACTTAGGGGCCAGAATTTGTGTATCATATGTATGAATCTGTAATCAATTCAGAGTACTCTCATATTATTTGAATATGTGAATATATACAAAGATATCAACTAAGAAAAAGTTTCCATGGTAGTAAAGAATTACTAAGAATAAAACATAACATAAATACTGGAATGGCAAATATATGAACAAAACTTCTAACAGTTTGGGGATAGGATATCACATGAAGTTCCATTATGTTGTGCACATGGACCGTGTCCATGATGCTTACTGCTGGCCAGGATCACTTATGGGACAGAGCTACTGCTATTTCCTTGACGTCCACCCTGTAGACCCAGATAGAATCATGAGCCATAGGGTGCAGGAGAAGTCCATTTGTAGAATATGCTGATGGACATATTCTGCTGCTGTATATAAAACAATAGTTGGAAGACTGCTTTTGTACACCTCTTTTTCTCCTGTTTGTTTGCCCTAGTTGGTGAGTTCTTTCCATTCTCCTTCATGGAATTGTGGTCATATTGACCCCTCTCTGGAATATCTTTTAGTAAACTGTGCAGGTTGGGCTTTGTCATCATGAAATTCTTTAGTTCTTCTTTGTCCTGGAAGTATTTCACTTCTCCATTGAACTTGAGTTTTGCAAGGTATAGCTGTCTGGGCTGGATTTTTTTTTTTTCTTGCAAGACTTGAAGTACTTTGCTCCATGCTTTTCTTCAGTTGTTGGTTTGTAAAGAGGAATCTGCCATTATTCTAATGGGTTTTCCTTTAAATGTAACCTGTTTCTTTTCTCTAACAGATTTTAGTATACTGTTCTTGTGCTTAATTTCTGGGATCTTGATTATTGTATGTCTGGGTGTGGTTTTAATTGGGTTGATGTTATTTGGAGTTTTACGTGCTTCGGTTACTAAATGTCATATTGTTTCCCCATATTTGGGAAGTTTTCTGCTATTACTTCTGCTCATATTCTTTTTATGTCATTTTTACAGACTCCTTCTTTCCCATTGATGCCTATTAGTCTTATATTGTTCATCTTTACATCATCTTACAGATGTTGAATTATCTTTTCTTGCATCCTAGTTGTTTTTAAGAGATCTTTTCTTACCTCTTCACTAGCTGCAATGGTATCTTTAAGGTCTGAGAGTCTATTTTCACTTTCATCGAAAGGGCTTGCCAGCTTATGATTGAGGCTTTAAGTTTCTGAATAGCACTTTGAATGTGCTTCATGCATTCTATTACTTTTCTATATTGTTCATTTAAGGATTCCATCATTTTTTTTTCTCCTCTATTTTTTATCATTGTCTTTAGAAGCACTTAGTACTTTTTTATTATAGGTTTTATTTCCTCTTTTACTTCAGAAATTATTTCTCATCTGATTTTCTCTATGCCTTTCTGCAATTTTTTCTTTACTTCAGATGCTATTATTTCGGAGGTTTCAGGTATGTGATTTCCAATTTCTTCTATGCTATTGTCTCCTGTATTTGTTCTAGGTGGTCTTGGGGCCTAAGAGTGCATTTTGTTCCTTATCTGTCATTTTGTATAGCCCTGCCTTCTGACTTTTGGTTTAGAGCTTTGGTAGAGTTCTTACCTTAGCACCAAGTCTGGATCTACCATATTCAAAGTTGTCCAGGTGGGTGTGGCTTGGGTCTGGTTTCTGAGCTCCACTTCTTCCTGTTGCAGCACTTGGAGGCAAACCTGCTGTGCCACTCTGGCAAGATGTTCTCCTCCTGGATCAGCTGGCTGGGTCTTATCTCTAGTCTCTCTATAGGGAGTTCTGCAGCAGTTTTCCACACTGGGCATGCTAGACCTGCTTGCTGGGTCAAATGAGTTTCTGGGTGGCCCAGGGTGGTCTCACTCATGTGCCAGGTCTGGTTTCTGGGTCCAATGAGTTTTCAGCAGGCCCAGCCATGCCCAGTCTCAATTACTGTTTCATTTTGCCCTGGAGGTGGGACCCATGTGGCAAGCTGGGGGACTGAATCCTGTGGCACCTGCACCTGCTTGCAGGTGATTTAATTTGCTGAGCCCTTATTGTATCTTTTGATGCACAGTTTTTTAACTTTGCATGAAGTTCAATTTTTCTTAATGTTCTTTGGTTGTGTATGCCTTTGACGTCACATCTAAAAACTCACTGCTAAGTCCAAAGTGATGCTTCCTTTTGAAGTTTTATAATTGTAGGTCTTATGCTTAGGTCTGTGAAGTACTTTAATTAATTTTTGTGTGGCATCTGGTAACACTTCAACTTCATTCTTTTGCACGTGAATATCCAAAGTCCAATCTTTTTTCCATTGAGTGGAGTGAACTGTGTTGTGGAAAATATGGGAATGTTTATTTTGGGAACTCTCTGGTTTGTATGCCTGTATTTATATAATACCATATCTTTGATTACTGTAGCATTTTGGGTCAGGAAGTATAAGTCTGTCATTTTGTTCTTTATGAAAATTGGTTTCACTATTCAGAGGTCTTAGATTTCATATAAAATTTAGGATTAATGTTTAATTTCTGCAAAAAAGTATCATTTTGTTAGAAATTGCACTGAATCTATACATCAAGTGGAGTAAAATTAACATTTAGCCTTTCAATCCATCATCATGGAATATTTTTCCATTTATTTACATCATCTTTTTTCAAAAACATTTTTGTCAGATATACTATACTTGATTGATTTTTTCTTTCTTTCTTTCTTTCTTTCTTTTTTTTTTTTTTTTTGTACTTCACATGTTATTAGCCACTCCCTTCTGACCTGCAAAGTTTCTGATGAGAAATCTACTGGTAATTGTATGGAAGGCCCCCTCTGTGCTATGAGTTACTTATCTCATTGTCTTAGTCACTCTTCTGTCCTTGCTGGGACAAAAACCCAACAATCAAAATGAGGGAAAGAAAGGTTTATTTAGCTCACAGTTACTAGAGATTTCAGTCCATATTCATCTGGCTCCATGTCATAGAGGCACTTGGCAGAAAACCTTTCATGGAGGCTGGTAAGAGCAAGAGCACAGGGAGAGCTAACTGCTCAAGCAGCTAACTTCTCTTCCTTTATATTGAAATGCAAATCACCTGCTGTAGGGAAGGGTCAGCACCCATTTCCACAATAATCAATTACAAATTCCAGAAGCCACACCATGACTGCATGAGGCTTTGGGGGGACACCTATATGCAAACCATAACACTCATTACTTTCAAGATTCTTTGTGTTTTGTCAATTTGGTTATACTTTTAGGTAGTGTAGTTTGAGATTTTATGGGGCTATATCCATACCTTTCATCAAATTTTGGAAAGTATTTAGCCACTAACTTCATGTATTTCTTCCCCTTTTTCTTCTCCATGTAAGAACCTTTAGATTAGATAGGTTGGCTCACTAAATGACAAGGTATGGGTCCCTTAGGTTCTGTTAATTTTTCCCTTTGTTTCTCTGTGTTTCTAGATTTCATCATTTCAATCATCCTGATTTTATGTCACTCATTGTAATTTGCATCTATTAGATTTTTAAAAATTTTTATTTTTGCTTTTTATCTATTTCCTGATATTTTTATTTTGTACACTTTTTTTTTTTCAGCACGAGGGATTGAACTCTACACTTCATTATTCTTAACCTCCATGTTATCCTCTAGTTTTTGATTATCTTTAAAATAGTTGCTTCAAAGTCTTTGTCTACCAAAGCTCTCAGGGAAGTTTCTGTTATTCCTGTTTTCTTTTGAATGGTTTCCTATTTAATTGTGCGTAAGCCTTTTGATTGTTGCTGAAAACTAGACACTTGAACCTATTACTTTTAGCACTCTAGAAATATTCCCTTCCGTAGAGTTTGCTGTGTCTTTAATATTTAGTTTGTTGCATATTGTTTTTGTGCCAAAGATCAGCCTAACATACAAATTTAACATATTTTCTGGGCACAAGCAATGAGTTTTGCTTGGTTTTGCAATTTTATAGTTTTACCTGTGTATTTAGTTGATTCTGAGTGTTCTTATCTTTTATGTCTGGCTTTCCAAGCGGGGGAAAAAGGAGAAAAACGTGAAGTGTGTGTGTCGTTTTTTTTTTTTTTTTTTTTTAGGGTCTCACTACTGAGTCATAGTGATCCTCCTGTTTGTACCTCCCAAGGGCTGGGATTACAGATGCACACCACCACACCCAGTCTCGCCGGCACTAAATCCGCTGAGCTATACCACCAGCCCTTGAAATGTGTGTTAAGGAGGGAAAATACCAATGTTTTGAATCCTCTAGAAGTCACTTCAATTGGGGGGGGGGTGAGATTTGCAACACCAGTGGAGGTTTAAAGCAACTGCTATAGGACTTTGTCTTTATATACTTAGCAATCAAAGCATGGCCTAGTGGTTAGAAGACATGGTCCCATTTGCTTACCTTGGCTCCTTCCATCTGTGTGCAAGCTGCCCCATGAACAAAGGTACTGGCCTGCCATCGAGCTGAGGGGCACAGGGTGGCCTGTCTCACCTGTAGAACAAAGAATGAAGTTCATCTATATTAACTAAAATTAATGTCCAAGCCTTCACTTGGAAGTTGAATATCTTTCATATATTTCAGATTTGTAGAATGATTTGAGCAGGCAGAGTTGGGCAGCATATTTGTTATCTGGGGAGGGAATTAGATTCCTGCGATGCTGCCATCTTTCAAGAATCCACTCAGATACGCTAACTTTTAAGGCTCCATTTTTCTGTTAAGTAAAGTTTAGATAACATGGGTTTATGACTTATTCCTTTTTCAAGGCCACAGAAAATGCATCTTTAAGGGCCGGCGGTATAGCTCAGCGGATTTAGCGCTTGCTTAGAGGAGGTGCAGGGGCCAGGGTTGGGTTCCTGGCCCCTCGTGCCTCGCCGCCGGCCCCGCTCTACAGCGCGCTGAGCCAGCGAGACTGGGCGTGGTGGCCCGCGTCTGTAATCCCAGCCCTTGGGAGGTACAAACAGAAGGATCACTATGAGTTAGTAGTGAGACCCTAAAACAAAAAAAACAAATAAAGAGAAAGAAAAGACGGAAATGAACATAAAAAAAAAAAGAAAATGCATCTTTATAAAGAAAAGTTTACATGTAGCATAAGTGTACATGGAACTTTAGTTTTATAGTATTGGGAATTGAACCCAGGGATTTTCTTCTGAGCTATATCACCAGCCCATTTTTACTTTGAAAAAGGGTCTTATTAAATTGCAAAACTTCCTAGGCTGGGCTTGAAGTTGTATTCCAGAGTGCTGGCCTTTCAAGCATGTACCACTATGCCCAGCTTTAAAAGGAATTTAATGAATACAGGCAAGTAGTTTTAAACTAATTTTTCAGGGCTGTGTAGCTGTGTAGTACAGTTGAGATCTCTGATGGCTCCAGTGAGGAGTGTGCATCTTAACCCTAACGCTGTAGGTGAGCTATCAGGTCAGCACTCCCTGTCTGAGACGTCAGTGGAGTTCTGCAGTTAGAATACTGAGCGATAATGGCCAAAATCCATTGGCCTACATAGCTATGATTTCCTTTATGCCCTTATGCTGCTAAGATGACTCTGGAGGGAGAGAATCAGGTGAGCTCTAGTGACAAAAGAGAAAACATTTAGAGCTTCAAAAAGTTACAGCAGGTTCACTCTGCCAGGTGGACCTCAGTTTTGAGCACAGGAAAAATGTTGCCATTTTCAGAGAAGGAACATTTAGACTAAACACCTTGGAGCAGTTTGACAACAAGAATTATGAGACTGGGGAAATACGTTATAAAGGATGTGGTAGAAACCCCATCCCTGGAGCCACTTGAAAGTCAACAGGATAAGGAACTAGAAAATCTGTTCTAGGAAAGAATCTTCTACTGATTCCCCCAGGCCTAAGGGATGACACAATGGGTCTCCTCTATCTCTAATTGCTATAGCGCTCAGACTTTATGTATTTTCCGGGGTTGCAAAATGTCACTATTAAGTCAGACTGCCCTCCTCCTCAAAAAAGGTAAAAATAAAAAAGAAGTCCAAGCAAATGCTAAACTTGTTATTCCAAATAGCATAAGGATATTCCCAAATGGAAATTGTACCTCATAAAACTCTCTGGTGTAAATTTCATTATTCCCTCATAGTGGTCTACCAAGATGAAAAATATCATCATTATTTTTCTTTCACTTATCTGGCTTTCTGTTTCTGCTTTAGTTTAATTTTGAGGGAGAAAATGAATGGAACAAAGAATTCTCATAGTTTTAGCTGACATTTTTCACAACTGTCTACTGATTTTCTAACAAGAAGCCTGGATTTCTTAGTGATAACTAAGAGGGCAATAAGTACATAGCTAAGGGGAAATAGAAACTTGACATTGGCCTTTTGATTTCAGGAAATACAGATTGCTCAAAGACTCAGGAGGTAAAATGGGTTGAAAGGTATGTGGTTCTTCATACGAGCACTGGCTCTTTGTTCACCCTTTCCACATATATCTTTGTGATGTTGGCTCAGAAATATCAGAAATCCAAGTGTCACTTAGCAGCTTTGGAGTTTCTTTTCTATTATATATGAAGTCTAAGAAACTCTACAAAAGAGAGGAATAGGATCTCAGCAACCTGATGTTCCCTCTGTGACGCCAGGTCCAAGGGTTGATTACTAGAATAATCCAGAAGTAAGGCAGAAATGTTATGAGCGACACAATAATTGAATCACAACTGGATACAACAGTAGCTGTAACCTTTATTTTGGGGGTGAAAAGTGGAAAACGTGGAATTACGTTTATCTCAATCTTATCTGGATTAGGGAAGATGGGCTATGGCCAACATGTCCCTTAATATTTACCAGTCATGTTTATTTTGCTACTTATTGGGTTTCCAAAATTAAAAATCTATATTTTATAATTTTAAAAAAATTGCTCTGGAGGTAGTGTGCATTTTTCTAGTAAATATTACTTGAGAGATTTCCAGCCTTGCTTAGCTGGTACATTAGTTACTTTATTACCACTGAAACACAGTGTACAATGCCTACAACTTTTTTTTTTTTTTTCCCGGAACCAGGGATCAAACTCAGGACCTTGCACTTGCCAGGCAGGCACTTGTGCCCCTGAGCTATCTCCCCAGCCCCAATGCCTACAACTTAAATGAGATGAGGCTTCCTTTGACTCACAGTTCCAATCCATGGTTGGCTGGTTGCAAGGCAGACACGTCACAGGGAATCTCATTCTTGTTTAGTAGGGCCATAAGTCATTTCCGAAGCTAACCTTCCATACTGGAATTATTACTGCTCCCAATCCTAGAGCCATGTGATCCAGAACTAATGATGTAGAGGAGAATTCATATGAAAAGGACCAGATATAGTTCAGTTTTGTGTGTTCATATCCCACTGTTGGCATTTTTCCTTGAAGACTTCATGTAGAATGTGAATCAGCAAAATATAAAATTTTTATGCTTACTAATTTAAAATACACCAAAAACAAACCACCACAGAGAACTGGTACTGGACTGAGATCTTAAAAATTACGTGACTGTGCTTCAGTGGTATCTATCTCACTACTTTCCTTGCCTCTTTCATTCTCCTCTTCAGAAATGTCTATATCTAGTTTCACCGTAGGGTAATCTCTCCAAGAAATTTCAGAGCCTTTTCTTTCCAACTTCCAATACTTTTCTTCCTGTATCACCAAAAATGTTCTTTTGCTTCTTGCTGGGGCCAAAGACTGTATGGGGAGTGAGGGTGGGGCGTTACAAAATGCCTGGTGATATCATAAAGCCCTGGGAGATCTGGCAAAAGCAGTTATCCTTGTTTTTATGTCACTAGGAAATTATTGGTATCCAAAGGGCCATCATGTCTTCTGTGTGTGCACCAGTGGTTGTAGAAATAGTGAAGGCCTAGTTAACTGGGCATGTATATGTTTAGCCAATTTCTATAAAATAACTTGTAGAGACTATAGATTTAAGGAGCTGCAGTTATTAAAATAGGGTGGGGTGAGAGGAACCATGCCAATAACAACAGACAATGTGGGCTTTTAAATCCCTTCCATAGGAATTGAGGCAAAAAGGGGAATAAAATAATTGTACAAAGCTGCTTGTAATTCAGCTTAAACTAAGCTCAGGAAACTGAAAATTATTTCTCAAAAGGCTGATTTATGCACTTAAAGTAACTGAGTCCCAGGTGCCATAGGAAGCAATACAGCTGCTTGCAGTGTCCCAACCTGGACGCCCAAACGAACTGCCTACATCAATTTCTAACTTCTCTTTAAAGCATTTCAGAGTCAGTTCTGCTGGGACTGTTATAGCCTTAAATCCTCTTCTAGAAGGGTCTGCAGCACTAAGGGAAGCCCAGGGACCTAGGTAGGCTCCATGTTAGATGCAGATTGTATTCCAAAATTCAACTGTGAATCATTTTTTTTTTTTTGGAACTTAAATGTATTTTCTCTACAGAAACAGAAGTAGACAAAGGCTGCTGGCCCTCATAACCCTCCAAAGTCTATTTAAACCTATAGGCAGGTCAAATCCCCTCTATTATGTGAAAACTAGAGAACAGTCCCACAAACATATAAAACTGAGGGGGAAGGGATCAGATTTAATACAGTTCTCTTTTTAATTTGCCTCCTTTGTCCCCTCCATTTACCTCACAACCAGAGGAGGCTAAGGCACAGATGGAAATTTCATGGACAGTCAGATTGAGGTTTTGCAACATTTTCAAGGATGTCAGAGGCCAGTGGCAAAGATTCTTCATTACAGCCAATTGTGAATAATTCATCCTTTCTGACAAAGGAAACAGTGAGGAAAGTGGCTTAGCAGACAAAGAAGAATGAAATCCTTAGGAATTTCTAAGGAAGGGAGGCTCTTTTAGGGGAGCTACAGTTGCTGCAGTGGGGCATATCTCAAAGGTTGAATATTTCAGAGTAAAATTTCCTAGGAACCGTGAAGCTTTATTTTCTTCCTTGGTTTCAATGATCTCATTCATGCAGGTCTTTTATTAGGCATGCTAATAAAGAGTAAAATACAAACATTTTTGACAGTTTGTATCTTTCCCCCCCTCCCTCCACAATGCCCTGAAGTGGTGGCACAAAGTGGAACTAACACATCCCAAATGTAGGTCTTCAGAGGTACATAGAAATGAAGCGAAGGACTGGATACTTCACATACTAGATTAGACTTTAATAATGTAGTTGACTACCTTGAATTTTTTTGTGCCCTTCTGAAAAGAGACAAGAAGCTGAATGAAGCACTTATCTAAGAAGCGTCAGAGCTCTTTCACCATGTTATTACAGGATGTTGGTGAAGTAGGCGAAGGTTTTGGCTGGTATAGATAGGATTATACTTAGGTGAATGTGTTTTCTTGATGTGTGTTAATATGTACTCTGCTAACATTAAGCAAGTGAGGACATCAGATGAAGGCTGTCAGGACTTTTTTTTAAAAAAATACACTTAGCACAAGGTCTACAGGCTCACTACACAGATCAGACTCATAATGATTCTCCTGTTTTCACCCTGCCAAGTGCTGGGATTACAGGTGTGCCCACCACACCCAGTCTCTGTCACCCCAGTCCCTGAATCTGCCTAGGCAAGCATTTTAATCTGCTGAACTGTCTGACCAGCCTTAGGGCTCTTTTTGATACTTTCTTTTGCATACATTTAAGGAATTCAGCATGCTAACCATGATGTAATGGAGCTGAATGGCTATAGTTGAAAGTTAGGGAGAAAACCACTCCAAGGTAGGCAATTACTGCCTAAAAATCATAGCTAGGCTAAGGAATATGCTTCTGGAATATTACATATGGGGCTGAGGGGTGGAGTGGTGGATCATTTCTAACAGGTTATATCCAGTACCAAGTGAGAAGTCATTTGAAATTGTCCTGGCTGGATTTTACAGGCCCCTAGGAGAAAGGACAAGGAAGCACAGTATATCCACTTGACAGCTTGTAACGTGTAGGGTGAGGATGCTACAAGAGCATAGACCAGCAATCTAGAGTATCAGGAAACAAACCTCATTTCTAGAGCTTCATACAAATAAATAAATAAACAAACAAACTAAAGTTCTGAAACAAGAAAACAAAAAATCTGCAGGTAGTTTCTGGAATATACTATCTGGTACATTGTAATGGTTTTCTTGTTAAATTGTTAATCAGGGCAGGCAAGATGACTCAGTGGTCTAAGGTGCCTGCTTAGGCAAGCTTAAGGGACCTCAGTTCGATCTCCAGCACCACATTCTGCACCAGCTCCACCCCCAGGGCAGATTGAGCTGACCATAACACAAATAAATAAATAAATAAATAAATAAATAAATAAATAAATAAATAAATTTTTTTAAAAATAGAAACAATTAATCAATTTTTAATGATACATGAAGCAACTACTAGGAACCACAAAGATTTCATTTCGTACAAGTTGCGCTACCTCTTTTTTTGAGAGAGAGAATTTCTTGACTGACAAAGAAAATCCTTGCTGACAAGTATACACACTACCTTGGACAACTTGAAATTTTCCTTCATTATACATCTGTTGACAAACTAGTTT
The DNA here is from genome assembly GCA_004027025.1 of Myocastor coypus. NCBI lineage: Eukaryota > Metazoa > Chordata > Mammalia > Rodentia > Myocastoridae > Myocastor > Myocastor coypus. The sequence continues at coordinate 86,158 of PVJA010001992.1, read as the reverse complement.
AAACTTTAGTTTGTTGAGTTCATACATAAGTCAGAGTCAGAACAGAAGGCATTTCCAACGATGTGTGACAAGGCTGAGGCCCTAGTCAGTATGCCAAGTGACCGAACACAGTGGTACAGTGACTTTGTTGGAAGAGTAAGCTGGAACTACCAAGATGGGTTTTAGCTATTTTAAACAATCATACTGTAGGAAACCAGCAGGTGAGAAATGTGTTTTAATAGCACACAGACTTTGGTGTTCTAGCTGATATCCTAGTATGAATCATAAGTGTAAAAACCTGATTAAGTTTAGATAGTGTCTGACACGGGAGAGGAGAGAGTCACACCCTAGTTTGCACTGTCAAAGCCTATCTGGGATATCATGATCACTTGTGTGTCTCAAAAAGAACACTGACAGGTATTACTCAGAGAAAGGTACGGGTCTTTGGAACACTTTTTTAAAGTAGGGAAACAGATGCCTCTGGCTTTGCCATAACCATGTTCATATAAGAAGTGCTTTGATGTAGCAGAGAGACTAGATTCATTCTCAGAGACTGACTGTATGCATTGGGTACAGGGTTGCACATACTTTAGGAGGCCATAAGTACTTAAGTACTTAAGCCATAAGAAAGATTCAGACTAGGGAGCCAGAAATCTGTGGTTTAAGTGAGATAACCAGGCATGTGGTCATCAGAGAGGTGTTGAGTCCTAAGATTTAATTTATCCTGATGTGTGCCTGACCCGCTGCAGGTAAGGCAAACTGTGTGTGTATGTGCAAGTATCTGAGGACATCTACTAGAGTCCTTACAGTTCCAAAGACCCCATGACACTAAAGAATAAACTTTCAACAGTGACTAAGGTCAGAAAAAGTATTTAGCCAATAAGAGAATGTTTGAGGTGAAGTAATTTTTAGTATGTGGGTTGAGGAATGAGAAGAGATACTCAAGAGGGGCACGGGGGCAATTGGGGACTGTGCAGGGACAGAATTTGGTGGAGAGAATTGAGAAATGGGGAAAGAATAAAATTTCAAATGTTTAGGAAGTTTTCGGAAGACAGAAATAACAAGGTTCATGAGAGTGCTAAGGTGAACCTACGGAGCAAAGGAAAAATGTGAGAGTAAGTAAGGTGAGATTTGTCAGAGAGCTGCATGGCAGATGAAGCCCAACTCCATGCTAGAGCAAAGGGCCTGGGGAGGCCAAATGCGGGAAGGTTCTGTGGGAAGAGATACATTTGGAGAACACTCTCAGGAGAACTTGGGGAGGCTGAGACAGGAAGATTGTGAGCTCAAAGTCAGCTGGGGTAACTTAGTGAGACTTTCTCTCAAAATAAAAAAAGTAAATAAAAGACTAAGGGTATAGTTCAGTGTTAAGGCACTGGGTTCAATCCCTTGTACTAAATAAAAAAAAAGAAAAAGGAAAAAAAACCCTCAGATGGTTATATATTAGCTACATCTGAAAATCAGAGAAACTTTATTTTAGTACTGTCAAGGGTAGTTTTTGCTATTTAAAATTCTTATGTCTTTGAGTAAATCCGCTTTCTTCATGTCAGTTGTACATAATGTTAGAAAATGTTACTCATGTGACCCTTTGCCCCTTGACCTAACTCTAGCTTCCAAGCTTCTCCTTCCCCAGGGAGAAGAGTCTCCATAGCAAAGAGCCTGGGTTTGACCTGATGGGAAGTGAAGATCCTCTCAGGATTCTCAGTAAAAATTGTATCATGGCTCCAAAAAGAGCTTATTGGAGAGATTTTTGAGTTACACAGTTGTGTGCAGAAACATTGCGACAAGTCGAGCACAGTCCAGGCCATGGCATTGGAAATCAGGAAAGAGAATCTGATACGGGGCACATAGGAGGTCTGGTGACATGTGGAGTGTGTGGTGGATGGGATTTCCAGGACTGAATGCTCCTTGCCTTCCTACAGTTCTTACCACTTTCAGTGCTCAGACAGCTGCAACTCAGAAGAAAGCCCAGCTTTCAGGGGCCACAACTTTTAATGAGGCGAACAGCACTGGTGGATCGAAGGGAGCCAAGGAAGCAAAGGCTAGGATCACATAAGGCACATGCCTGTGGGCACACAGAACAAGAAAGATGAGGGTATAGTTCGGTAGGCTACTGAGAGGAGAGTGAGGATGGCTCAGAGAAGTTAGAGTCTCTTAAAAGTTAGTTCTGGAAACCCCTAAGGATTAGCATGGGCCTGAGCACAAGCAGCGCTGCCCACGTTCCAGGTGGGGAGAGAGGAATTGAGTAGCGCGAAAATGGGTGTTCTGACCTTGGAGAAATGCTTCTAAACACCTGGCACAGGTGGCCTGAAATTAAATTGTTATTTATTGACTCTGCTAGGTGCCTGGCACTTTATATACCTTTTGAATACATTGGCATTTACAATAACACTGGAGTGAGGACCAATCAGAAACATCACTGCCTTGGCTGCTAATATCCCTTAGAGAGGCCTCTTTCCCACGGGGAAGTTAGCAACTTTCCTGCTTGGGAAGAGTGTACCCTGTCTGAGACAAGGAGAGTGCTTGCCTCACTCAAGATCAAGAATGAGCCTCTAGGCTAGAACATGACCTGTTCATGGAGGATGACAAGGTTAGGCTTAGTGTTGCGATTATCTGTTCACAGAGTGGGTAAGATCCTACATGGTCCTGCTGTCTCCTGCCTTTATAATGATCAAGTGTGATAGTCCAAAAGGCCCCAGTTTAACAACGTGCCAGTCCTCAGCTAAAGGAAAAGCTGGATCTGAGATTCAGACTTCCTTCCTGCTCTGCCATACATCCCTCCATGCTGTGGGTGTCTGCCAGAGTTGGTGAAGCAGGGTTAGCAGTGGCACATTTCTGACACAGACTTCTACAACTTGCAGGAATGGTGGATCAATTTCCACTGTAAATGCATAAGTTATCAACTTGACTGCACTGATATATTTCACCCCTATTGAGTTGACCTTTCCCAGCCCAGTAGAGCAGACTGTACTTCTATAGCCATCACAGCCCTTCAGGCACATATGGAAGACTCCACATAGCAGCGAGCTGGTGAGCCACTTTCTCTCTGGGATATAGCACATGAAAAAAAAAAAAAAAAAAAAAAAGAGGGGGAGTTGTTTGCTTCCAGAGCTTGCTAGAAAATATATGTAGCTTTCATGTTAGCAGATTTAGCTGCATTCCTCAGGGGACTAATATTTCTTCGGAGGATTCTTTCTTGAAATCCTTGTCAATATTTGAAGAGGTCCCAATAGAGAGGAGCTACCTCAGGCCCAGGCCCAACAACCTCTGAATTATGTTACAGTTTTTAGTATGAATGCTATGTTAATATAGTCTTGTGGGTGACAACAAAACTGTACCCATGTCAGGAAATTCAAATTTATGCCTTCAGCAACAGCCTTCACTTCTCCCACTATGCTCTGCTCCATGCTTTTTGTTCTCATACTTCCAGTGAAATTTATGCCTCCTTGTGCATTGACAGTGAGTTAAAGCTACACTGAGAACGTTAATTTTGCATTTCCTGACTTCTGTGTATTCAAAGGGATGAGCTTTCAGAAATGGCTTGTGAAATAGCAAACGAGCCCCGCTGATGCCACATAACTCCCTGGTGTTGTGCAATGGGAATGAGATACTCCCGTGGCTGGAAACTCCTGAATCTGGCCCTAGGTCTATGTTTCATAGGAGCAGAGTGTTTTAATTGGGATGGGCAATTTGCTGGCTCAGATGGACGGTCAATCCAGGTAGCAAGTATAAGGTTATAGAAAAAGAAAATAATATGGGTTAGTTGTTGGTAGCTAACATTTGCTCTATTGAATGTTTACTACAGGCCAATGCTTATTATGTTATCTTCATCCCAGCACTGGGAAGTAGGGTCTGTCATCCCAATTCTATGGAGGAAGACTTCAAGTGAGATAGAAAACCCAGACAGGCATCCAGCTACAGTTGTGATGACCTTAAACTCCATGCCGGGAGGAAGGCGTCTCTCAGGAAATCAAGCTGAGGTGCAATTTCTGCTTAGACCTCACTAGCGGTGTAATCTTCCTTGAGGTTTTAACTTTTGTTTCTGCTTTGTCGAAACAGAGCTATTGTATTGCTATCTGACTATTATTGGGCTGAGTGGGAAGAAATATACTTATGCCTTGTTGGTTTTAGTAAGGTTCTCTGTTAAGAATTTCAGACTTAACTATTGGTTCAGCCAAAGAGAAATGGTCAAGTAAAAAAAGACGTATCTCTATTTACCCTTTGTGATCAGCTTGTTGAGAACTACATAATGTGGCTGTTTTGTTCATGATGTTTACCAAGGCCTAGAGGTATGCTTAGCATGCGGACCTGTGACACATTTGTGTTGGCTGCATGTGTTATTTGCATGGTGTCAGCTCCTATTCTCCTATCTCATGCCTTCCTAGATGCAGTCATGGGCTCTGTACTGTGACATTTTCTTACTTCTTTCAGAAATTGTGTTATCTAGTAATATAGCCGCTCCCTTTCTTCTTATGAAATGACGACCTGGAAACAATTTAGTATTTCTACTCTTGGAAATTTGCAAAGCAACAGGTTTTTACCTATGTGCTCTATCTAAGCCTGCAGCAACGCTAATTCTGAAGTTTCTTGAGGCAAACTTTGAGTTTTAGGTTTTGGAGATAGATAATTAGCATCCATAAAATGATACTAGTCTTAGATCGATCCTTATCCACACCAACTGGGCCAAACACACGACACTAGATGCTCCTTTCCCCAGAGTACCCATGTAGCCACTTACCCTGATGTTTTAAGACACCATCAAGTTTTTGCAATCTGACATTTTTTCAGTTGTTTTGTTACTTCTGCCACCTTACAGACAATTCTGCTGGTGTGCTTTACCCTGATGAAGGAGCTTTAATAAGATTCTAGTATTAATATGTTTCTTAGCCCCAAAGCCAACACATGTTCTCTCTATATTCCTATCATGTCAGCACCACCATTCACAAAGTTTGGGGCCTTTGTTACTTTGTGTTTCCTCTTGCAACTACTCTGCTGGAAAAAAAGTGATCCCAGTGTCAATACCTATGAGGCTAGGTCTTGAAACTTGTCTTTCTCTAGCAACTCCTTGGCCGTCCCATACATGACCCATTGGCTCTAGTTCTAGGTCCCGCTGGACTCTTCACTGCCCATTAAGCTAACTTCCCTCCAAGGTGATGCTCTTCATCCTCATTTCTCCTTCACTCCCTCATCCCTACTCTTCCCAGTTCACTAAGTGTGTGTGTTTATGCTTTCTCTAAAACTCAGAGGCCAGGTTGTGGTTAAGAAACCTATGAAGAAGTCACTTGCTATGGTGAAGCTCAGACCTCAGAGACTGAATCACAGTCTTTCCACTGAATATCAGATGATAGGGAGTATACTGTTGTCTCTCTTAGATCCAGTTTCTCATGCATTGCACTAGATATCAACGCTGTCTTTATAAGAACTAGATTACCACTGAAGAGCAATGTCTCCATCTGTTTTGTGCTGCCCTAGTAGGCTGCCTGATGCTGGATGATTAATAAGGAAATAAATTTATTTTGCTCACAGTTCTAGTGGTAGTACCCTGAGGAATGCTCCCTGGCTTTGCCACAATGTGGTTAAGAAGTGGAAAGGACCTGACCATATTCCTAAGGTACCAAGTGTAAAGGAGTGGCCTTGCTTTATAACAGTCTAGCCTTGCAGGAACTAGTCAAAGCACAGGAGATTTAACTCGCCTACAGGAGGTAGAGTTGATCTCTTCATGAGGTGGAGCCCCCATGACTTACTCATCTTCCACTAGATCCCACCTGTTAAAGTGTTTCCCACTTCCACACCACCACATTTCAGACCAGCTTTCTAACACAAGTGGAGAATGGTGGTGCTTCCCTGAAACTTTGGGAGGCTGAGGCAGGAGGACTCAGTGTTTGAGCCCAATATGGTAAAAGGAAACAGTGAAAGTGTGTCTCAAAATAAGAAATGAAAGGGGCTGGAGATATAGCTTAGTGCAAAGGCCGTGGGTTCAGGCCTCAGTACCCCACCCACAGGAAGCTTTGGTATGAACCAGACCCCAGCTGTAGCAGACATACCTGTGAATTCCCTGTCCTTAATGAAGGAGCCTCAAACTTCAAGCTTCCAGGAAGAGTTATGTTATTGGTAGTAAAGGAAAATTTCTAAAATTTTAGATAGACTTTTCCTCTAAGATAACTGAAGGGAAAAGAGACTGCAGAAATAAATATTGTTGTAACTGGGAGAATTACTATATTTAGTAATTGGATTTTATTTATGATCAATGAAGTTTAAAATTTGTTACTTTTCTTTTTTTTTAAATAGTATTATTATTATGATGATGATGATTATTATTTTGTATTTTAGAGAAGAGTCTAGAGGGTGTCCAGGATCTTGCTACTAGATTGGACACTTAGTATCCACCTAATTACAGCTTCCCAAGAGCTAAGATTATAGGCATGCACCACCACGCCCAGTCTCAATTGCCATTTCAGTGTGCCCATGGTGAGGTAGGTGGCAGGCCTGGGGATTAAACCCTGGCCCTGTGCCTGCTTGGAGGTGCTTTATTCCACTGAGCTACTTGGTAGGCCCTGGTTTTCTTTTTCCTGTCTAAGGCAGTACATTTATTTATCCCTTTCAACAAAAATGTAGACAATGCCCATTGTACATCTACTATTCCAAGTACAGGCTAAAAGAGTCCCTTGAAGATAAAACAGAGGCCACAATAAATAACCATACTACATTGTGACAAACACCACCACAGTGCCTCATATAAGTTTATTTTTATGTCCAGCTGATGCTGTAATATTGTAATACATGGAAGTCTTTATGGGACATATTCAGAGGGGAATCCCTCTTGGCATGTCTTCTCATCAAAAGGGGCCGTTCCTTTTGCAATGCCTCATATCATTTAACGTTATTTGGAGATAGAACTATTCAGGAAGCCTCTGGCTGAAGCCTTAGGAGATTGTAAGAGAGGCATCCTTCAGGGCTGTTGTTCTATTGTAACTATTTAACAAAACCCCAGAAGGTTTCTGAACGTCAGAGAGACTGATGCCATGGTTAAGAGGCAGAGTTCTTTCTTTGTCTTTGCAGAGCTACAACAGGAGTGAGTGACTGCCTGGTGATGGTTAGTGTAAGACATGAAACAAAATCTTCTGCGTGACAGCCATGCACAAGTATGTACAGTAATTTTAAATGCATGAGGTTGACTGCTTGTCTGTCCCTCTCAGCCATCAATTAGGATGTAAACTCCGTGTGTATAAAGACAGACATGTGCCTATGCACACTTGAAGGGTCCTGCTCCCCAGTGTAATGCCGTCACACAGTAGGCTATCTAAAACAGACTTAGTGCATGGTATGTCTGTGAATTAAGTGGATTTCACTGTATTTTTGGCCCCAAGACAGACAGACAGACAGACACACACACACACACACACACACACACACACACACACACACACACCTTAAATTCTTACAGCAAGCATTCCTTAAATTTCTGGGATTACTCATATTCGAAATGCTCTCTATTTTCAGATTAGTTTCAGTCTCTGTGCCCTGATTTAGGCCTTACAAATATACAACTGTCATCTGAGTATTAAATTTAAGGATTCTTCACTAGCATATGAAGCTTCTCCTAAGTCGCAATTCTTTACAGGACCAATAACTTTGACTTCCTCCTTGTCCTTGGAGGCCCCAGCCAGCCTCTCCAACATCAGTACATATTCCCTTAACTCTACTGATCCTGGCATTTCCCATTATGATGTCACCATTAGATCCTTAAGACCAAGAGTGTCTCCAGGACACAGCTGGGTGTGAGATGGAATGCTCCAACATTACCTTAGTTATTACAGTTTGTCTTCAGATCCTCCCATGTGTAGAAAGTAAACTATCAGGAAAGTAGCTGGTAGAGGTTTCTGTCATTTTAAGCTCTCCACTCTAACTCTGAATTTTTGAGCCCTTGGGCAAATCACTTAACTCCTTTCGGGCTCAAGATTTTTTCCTTGAAAAAACAGAATAAGATTTGTACCAATTTCTTTTTCTTTTTCTCTTTCTTTCTTTCTTTCTTTCTTTCTTTCTTTCTTTCTTTCTTTCTCTCTCTCTCTCTCTCTCTCTGTCTCTCGCTCTCTCTCTCTCTCTCTCTTTCTTTTTTTTTCTTTTTGCAGTACTAGGGATTGAACTTAGGACCTTGCATTTGCCAGGGAAGTGCTTACTTATTCTACTGAGCCATCTCTCCAGTCTGTACCAATTTCATGGTGTTGCTGTGAACATTAATTGACTTAATATATGTAATCAGAATAGTGACAAGAAAATAGATAGAACAATAGAAACTTTTGCTTTTATTGTTATGACCACTACTATCACTACTACCATTCATTTCTATTGGTACAAAGGCTCAACACAAAGTAACCTGTGACTTAGGAAGTTCCCATGTCAACAGAGGGGAAAGAAGAGAGGGAGAAGCTCATTTTTACAGGACAAAGTCCTCTTCCCCCTAACAAGAGACCACAGGTAAATGATGAGGTGTCAGGGCTGTGAGATGGCTCGCATCTGTTTTAGGGTTTGTCCCTTGTTCCTCCTGTCAGTCTCTGCCACCCCACTGCTTCATCCAATCCAGTTGTCATTTCTCTCTGACTCATGCAACAAACGTCTAAAAACCAACAAATCACAACCAAGCATGACAAGTTTATTTGTTATCTGATCTTCTCTCTCCCTCTGAGGCAACGTTCCTTTCTGGGTCATTGTGGGTCACACTTGGTACCCTCCTCAGGTCCCTTTTGGTTCTGTTAACTACTCAGCCAATCAGGACATATATGCTGCAGCTCAGTCTGCAGTTTGAACTCTGACATTTGCTCCTTCTCCAAAAACCATGTATTTCTAGAAATTGGCCTTTACTTCTGCTATTTAAATCTATGTAACATGTTCAGGTAATTACACACCGGATTATTAAGTGCTTTTCAGGTCATTTTATTTTATTTTATTTAAATTCCAACCTGTTTCTCTAACCATTGAATTATTTGGTTTTCAAGGTATCAGCCAACTCGTGTTTGGTTGTCCAGGGAAAGACACAGCCTCTGAGTATGATTAGATAGAGTCCAGCTTGCTTTCAGAAAATGCAATTTTCTTAAGATAGTGGAACACGCTGACTTCCTTTCCTTGACACAGATATTATACTTTATCCTGACCTAGGAGTGAGATTAACTTAGAAAATTAACTTGAAAAATGGAGTTTGTTTTAAACTTTGGCATTTACCACTTGAAAAATTTCTGTGAAATTGTAAATTAAGAAAATTCTGATGGTGATGAAGGGCACTTGAATATTATTCATTAGATTCAGAATTCAGCTCAAAAATATGAAGAAGAAAAAACAGGGGGAACCCTGGCCAAGGGGAAAGGCAGTTTCCAGGCAACATTAGCTGCCAGTGCCACGTAACGTGCCCAAAGCCCCCATGATGCATTGCCCGAGCCCTTCCGGTGTTGGGCGACAGCGGCTGATCACTGTGACTTGTGCCATGATCCCTGGCCACAGAAGCTTCGAGGAAGCAGTTGTCCTGGAAGTTTGTGTCCAGGAATGTGGGAGTTAGAAAAGAGGTCAGAAGCTAAACGTGAGACAGAGAAGGACTTGCTTTTCTTAAAATTATGTCTTTTGAGACTAAAGGAACTAGGAGGTCACCTAGCCCAGAGCCTTAATTTTACCTGGAAAGGAGGTAAATGACTGTCTGAACCCTTGACAAATGAATAAAATAACTAGGAATGGAAATCAAGAGCCCTGCCCACTGTTTCTCTTGTTTTGTGGGAAAACCCACTTTTTTCCCCTTATTGTTTTATAGATGGAGCTAAGGACTGCCACCTCTTTGAATAATGAATGTCCGCCTATGGAATGCGCAGTAGCTGCTAGCACGCGAGCAGTCTGCTTCCCTCCTTCATTGACTTCTCCGCTTCTCCATTTAGTAACAGAGCGTGAGTACCTCTTCCCTAAAGAGTCCTCTGCCTTCCCGGTCCTACAAATATAGACACGCTGCTCTTGCTTTCTAATCTGGAGTGTGCCCCTGTTTTGTTTTTTCAACTGAAGAAATAAATTCAAGGTTGATTCTAGTCCAGAACTCTTTCACTTTGACCAGTAACGTGGATAATACATAGCTGCCACCCTTGGACTCTTGTCCTGTGATGAACACCAGCTCCAGGGTCACTTCGGTGAGCAGGAAAGATATGCTATGTCTGTAAGGAGCCAAATTTCGATTCTATGAAAGAAAACATATGAATTATTTATGGAGAAACCTTCAGAGTTGTGGTTTGGGGCAAGGTCATACATGAATGAGGAAGGACGAGACTAGGAAACTAGATGGCTAGACTGGGAAGATTAAAGACCATAGAAAAGGTTCTGGAATAAATGCCAGAGAAAATACACTTGCTTAGGGAAGAGCGCTAAATTTAGAAGAAAATCACTGCTTTAGGATGCAAGATGGCCTAAGAGAGAGAGAGAGAAATCTGCATTAGGAAGACTAGTGGCAGCCCTGGGATCAAAAAGAGCCACGTTTTTGGCGACTGCTTGGGAGAATGAACTGAACGGATATGAGGTAGGAGATGAAAAGGGAGGAATGACGTTTGTTGGTGGGAATGAAAGATAAAAGAATGAATAGTGAGGAAGACAGATGCAACTCGAGACCACAGCAGTATGGAAGTAACAAACCTGAGCACAGCATGGTTTCCCTTACATGAAAATGTTAGCATAAAAGTAAAGTATGCAGTAACAGATAATGGGAGGAAAAAGAGAGATGGGGCGAAGGACCTACTGGATTCTGAGTGTTTCTGTAGTCAGTTTCTAGTTTCACTCTCATAAGGTATGAAATCTCACTTTGCAGGCTTTGAATTTCCTTGGATATGTTAAGGTCATCATTGCTGCTATGAGCAAGGTCTATTTGGAACAAAAGAATTCCAAAGTAGGAAAATTCTGAGAAGACAGAGGGGAAGAGATTGGGAGATGATGGATACGAGGTTGCTTTGGGATAACAGAAATGACCTAAACTTGATTTGGGTCATGATTACATAACTCTATCAGTATGCTGAAGTCTAGTGAATCATACAATTTAGGTTCATAAATTTATAGTATGCAGTATTATAAAAAACTACTAATTTTGGGCCAGCCAAATAGCTCAACAGATTAGAGCACCAGCAAGTAGGTGCAGAGGCAGGGGGTTCAATCACCTGCTTGCTGTGCTGGCCTGACCCCTGGGGTGCACTGAGACAGTGATTGAGACTGGACGTGGTGGCCCTTGCCTATAATCTCAGCACTTAGAAGGCTGAACACAGCAGAATCATTACAAGTCTGACCTACATAGTGAGACACTAGACCCTGTAGATCTTAAGTAGGATAATAATAACAACAATAATGATAATATAAAAACTACTAATTTTTAGTTCAATAAAACTCATTTAAAATTTCAAAAATGTAGCATACAATGGCATCTTCATGGGACAGACATTCATAGGGGACTTCAATTCTGGTTAGCAAAAGCTGTCCTTTGAGCCTTTGGAAATACTGATGCTGGTCCCAACAGTCAGGAGATTTTCCTGCTGAAACATGTTCTCCAGCAGTAATCTCGGAATTTTTGTACTATTTGTGCTTTCAAAAATAAGCATGGAAACTGGGTGTGGTGGCTCACGCCTGTAATCCCAGCACTCGGGAGGCTGAGGCAGGAGGATTGGTGAGAGTTCGAGACCAGCCTGCGCTACAAAAGTGAGCTCAAGGCCAGCCTCAACTGCATAGCAAGTCTCAAAAAGACAAAAAATAAAAAAAATAAAAAATAAGCATGCAGTTCTGGAGCTGGAAGAAGGGCCCAGACTTTGAAAGAGTGTCTTGGTTTCACTGTTCTTTGCTTTTGTTTTTATTTTGTAAACTAAAGCTATATGAAGCTTGCAGATTAAACAATAAATTTCTAAATTTAAAAAAAGAAAACCATGGAGTATCAAAGATAAAACACAGCTGATAGCAATTATATTGAAATTAAGTATAACCCTATGAAAACAACTCACTATGGCCTTTCTTAAAAAAAAAAAAAAAATGGGACAGCCATTGTACTCCTGGCCATTTAATGCTATCAAACTAATCATCTTAGGGAAAACATCTGCTAATACCACTGAGCCTGAGGCCCGGCAGGATGGCTCAGTGGTCTAAAGCACCTGCTTAGGAAAGCTTGGTTGGCTGCAGGGACCACAGTTCGATCTCCGGCACCACATGGTGCGTCAGCCCTGCCCTCAGGTCAGGCTGAGCCAGCCATAAAAAATAAGTAAAACAAACAAACAAAAGTTCTGAAACAAGAAAAATAAAATGAAATAAAATAAAAATTTCTTAAAAAAAAAAAAAAATTACCCCTGAGCCTTTTTTTCCCCCCTCCAAAATGCCCCAAAACAGGAGTTCCCTTTCCTAGGTAGTTAACATTCATTATTACCCTGGCATGATACCTGTGCTGTGAGTCATGTTTTCTGAGAGGAATTCTCACCTAGGACAGCCTTGGACAGCCTCGCCCGGTCGTGACTGTTTCTTCAGCCAGCTTTTTTCATTCATCTACCATTCACGTCCTCCTCCAGGGAGAAGAACAGTGCCAATAGCATCCACTGCTGGACTGCAGCTCTAAAAATTTTACACAATGTTGCTGTTTCACATTCACTCTTGGAAGATATTTCCAGGACTTTCAAGAAATAGCTTTTCTCTTTAGCCATGAAAGGTATTCCAATTTTGTTGATTTGGTTTTCATTGTTTGGGGTCTATAATTTTCTTTATTTGTTTCTTTTTATTATCTATTGGTATCAAGTTTTTACTTTTCTGGATATATTTGTGGATATTATTTTGTTTTTTGGATTTGGGGGTTTTGTTATTTGTTGTTTGATCTTTTGTTTTGTTTTTAGGTTTTCTTGTGGTACTGCAAATAGATCCCAGGGCCTCGCCCATGGCTAGCAAGTGCACTGCCCCTAGGCTACATCTCCAGCCGGCCTCTGGGTCTTTCTACATTTTCTTTTATCTTCTGATTCTAGCAATTTGACTAGGATTATATTGAGGTGATTACTTCTTTGGGGCATTTGCCAAGCTTCTTAGGTCTGCTGCTATGTAGTTTTCTAATAGATTTTTTGAATTTGCTGTTACTAAAATATTATTTTCCCACTTCCTTTTTAGAATTTCATAGTGCATGATATCTATTATTATTGTTTGATGTGCCATTGCATGCCAGTATTTGTTTGCATTTTTACTCCTTAGGTGATAGAATGTCTATTGCTTTAGGCTGATCAATGCTCTCTTCTCTCTTCTGGAATCTGCTCATAATCTTTTTTAGTTTGTTGGTATGTTACATGAACTTTAAATTTCTTAAATTTTAGCTCTAAAAATTCCACTTTTTAGATTGTCTGTTTCTTTCATTATGTTTTTAGTTCTTTTCTTTATATATGTTAGGATATTTATAAAAGCATTAAAGTGCATTTATTTCTTCATTTCTCTTATTTCTGAGTCTTCAGTCCTTTGTTATTTCTCCTGGCCATAGTGAGCATCTTCAGTTATTTATGTATTTGTGTACTTATTTATTATTTATTTTTATGTATTTGGTACACAGTCTCACTATGCAGCTCAGACTTCTAGTGATCCTCCTGTTTTTCAGCCTCCCTAGGGCTGGGATTATAGGTGTGCATCACCACACCCAGTCTCAGTGGCTGGCTCTATGTGCCCAGTGACAAAACCGAGAAGGTATGTGTTGCCAGGAATCAAACCCCTGTTCCTGAGCTTGCCTAAAGAGGCACTTAGTCTGAGCTATCTTGCCAGCTCTATCTTAGTTTTTTTGTACATCTCAGTCTTTTTGTGTACATCTTGAATATTGCCCAATTATCTTGTAGGTGTTTGGATTTTGTTATCTTACTTTAAGGAATGTTGCATTTCAGTTAGACAGGCCATTAAATATTTTTTTCTGATCGACTTGAGCTTTTTAAGGGTATATTTTAAGTCTTCCTAGAGAAGATATAGAATTTTCAGAATTAGCCCAGCTTATAGTAAGGTATGTCTTGTTTTAAGTTCCTTCTGAGCATATGGATATTGAATGCATAATTTCTACTCTGGTTGGTAAGAACTTAATGACTTCTGGTCCTATATTAAAAAATTAAAATTCAGTAGATTTTCCCCCAGTATGGTAAAGTTTAGCATATTCCAGTTTTCTCAAGCTAGATGCAGATTTCTTCCTCAGTTTAGCTTTCCCCCTCAGATACATTCTTCCCCTTCAACTCCAGCCCCTTTTTGTCCCTCATGTTAGTCTTCATATTTTCAATGTAGAACTACCATCACACTTTCCTTAGATTTTCTCCCCTGGACTAAGATCTAGAATATGCCTATAGGTAGAGATCTAGGGCTGCATTTATTTATCATGGTCATGGATTATGGTCTTGAACTCGTTATCAAATATCTAAAATTGGTGGATTCATAAAGATTTTCTAATATCCTAACTATTTATGATATGAGAGCAAGTTCAGGAAAAGTTACTTCTATATAGCTAGAGGAGCAAATTTTGTCCATATAATGCATTATGATAAAAGATCTCATAAAACCTAAATTTCCTTTTGACAAGAAGAGGTCCCAGCAATTTTCTCTTTCATGGATTCATCATCTGGAGACAAGTTGCAAGTTTTTTGAAGGTGCATGGATAAATTTTCTGTTTTCTTTCTGTGGTTCAGCTTTATACACTGGACCTGCTACATTCTTTTATGGACTGAAACCTTAGGTTAATACTACTATAAAGTAATATTACTGGGTGCTACTATTAGCTAAAAAATTTGAATCTTTGAAATATAGATTAAAAAGCAACATTTTAAAATAATAGTGTTTTACATGACATTCCAGAAACTGATATCAGGGGCTGGGGAGATAGCTCAGTGGCATAATCACCTGCCAAGCACATACATGGTCCCAATTTTGATCCTAATTACAAAAAAAAAGAAAGAAAGAAAGAAAGAAAGAAAAGATAAAGAATGAGTAAATGAATGAATGAATGAATGAATGAATGAAACTGGTATCAAGTAATAAAGAAGAAATGCAAGAGGCCAGGGAAATGGCTTAGTAGAATAAGTGCTTGCCTGGGAAGCTCTAGGACCTGAGTTCAATCCTAGTCCCGAAAAAAAAAGGAAAAGAAAACAAATGCAAGATGTTATAAAATATTTAAATATTTTGAGATAGCAATGCTGAAGAAGAAGCCACCTAGTTGGCTTCTTACATATCTGTAAGATAAGTATAAATAGTGAAAAGAATCTGGAGCATGCACACCTACATATGTCATTGGCATATTATTCTCAGAATGACATCAGTGGTGAGAAGTTTGAGCACTTGGCTGTTACTCGTCAAGTCCTCTTATTTCTTCACTGGACCTAGGAGCCCTCTCTCTATCCTCCTAGATTCACCAGGCTTAAGTCTGCAGCCAAAATGGTTTCTCCTCTTCTTGATCTTCTATATCCAGTTAGTTGACAAGATTATGGGTTTTACCTTTGTAGTTTCTCTTCTGTTTCTTACTCCTCTTTATGTTTTTATATTTTTTATTCTATGTATTTGGTACAGGGTCTCACTGTACAGCTTGGGCTCATAGTAATCCTCCTGCTTTCAACCTCTCCAGCACTGGGATTATGGACAGGCACTACCATGCCCTGTCTTGATAGCTAGTTCTGTGTACCGCAGGGCAGGGCAGCGTGGCATGTGGTGCCAGGGATTGAACCTGGGTCCCTGTGCTTACCTAGGCAGGCTCTTGGTCCATTAAGCTATGTCACAACCCCCTTTCAAAATACTAACATCATTATTTTTTCCCAGTTCTTTGTATCCCCAGATAGTTTCCATAACAAATATTGCCCAAAATTATTCTTTCAAATATAAACTCATTTCACATTACTGCCCTATTTATAAATTTTCCATGTCCCTGTGGAGTTTATAGAATGAAATAAAAACTTCCCAGTCTTTCCAGATTCTCCATAGTCCTAGCCACAACCTTATTAAAACTAATATATGTTCCAAAAGGCTTCAATCCTTTCTAATCTATTTTACTTTCTGCTATCCCCTCTATCTCAAGTGTCGACAGCAGTATTTTAATGTGTTAGAACTCAACCCAGATCTCAAAATTCAGCTGCATGGCTGATCAATGCCTGAAAGTTTCTTCCTTTAGTTTATTTTGAAGTTTTCCTTCCAACTATTGGACAAAGTGGGCAGTTTTTCTATTGACATTAGATTTCAATATGTCAATTATTGGGGGCTGGGGAGATAGCTCCGAGGCACAACTGCTTGCCTGGCAAGTGCAAGGTCGTGAGTTTGAACCCCGGTCCCGCAAAAAAAAAAAAAAAAAAATGTCAATTATTACCTTGTATTGTTGTTATTTGCATTGCATTGTTATTTGCATATGGTTATTATCTTTCTTCATATCCTGATAATTGATCATTTCCCTGAAGGCAGGATTCAGGTGCATAATTGTCTCTTACAGAAAGCATTTTGCTGGGTATCAACAAGATGAGTACTTCTCTGAACCCTGTGATGCAATCTTCTAAGACTAATTTACATCACAAGTATATACACAGGTTACTAGCAAAATCACATACGTTTATTACTTATAATCATGGCGAGATTATAATCTGATTTTGCATTTAATATGATTTTGTGTATTGGAAGAGCCTTGATTTGGAATGAAAAAAAAAGGAGGAGGAAAGAAATCAAAGATTTGGAAACCCACAGGCTCTTTTCTTAATCATGTGTCTTGGCAGTGACTGTTGCAATATGTTGCCACCTATTAATTAAATCTGTACTCTGGTGAATTAGCCAAGAGAGAACAATTTTTCATGCGGGAGGAGACAAGAAGAATGAGGATAATAGTCCAGGAAACCACTTGGGTAATCAAAACCTTTGATGTAACAGCATCCTACCGTACCCTTGCACAGGGGCTGTGAAAAAGCTGCAAAGAGGTAGGAGAGCCAAGAAAATCTTACAAATTTGGATAGAAAGCAACCATTGAAATATTACATTGCTTCTTATATCAATAAATAATACTGAATCTAATTTAATACTGTCTAAAGAGACTATTATTAGCTTAGCTTGAGTCAGTGTTAGCTATAGATGAACTCTCAGAGACCGTCTGGATTCTAGCGCATCACTGACCATTGCTGTATTACAGTGCTTCTGTGTGGCCCTTGCCAGCTGAGCACTCTGCCTCTGGAAAAATGCACACAGTGCAAAGTCACTTGTAAGTTGAAATTTGGTGCTCAAGAATGTATTTTCTTGGGGCTGGGGAGATAGCTTGGAGCTCTAAGGACCTGCCTGGCTAGCACAAGGATCTGGGTTTGATACTGATGCCACACACCATGCCCACCCAGAGTTGTGCTGGCCAACAAAATTGGGCATGGTGGAGCAGGCCTGTAATTCCAGCTCTGGGGGAGGCTGAGATAGGAGAATCGCTGTGAGTCTAAGCTGTGTAGCGAGACCCTATTACAAATAAATAAAAGATTAAAAACCAAAAGAAGAATATATTTTCTCATTAAAGTTGAGAGAAATACACTGGCAGAAAAGCTGGGGACTTGGCTCAGGATGGCTGCACGCAGGTCGTACGTAACAGAGAGAAGCCACTGCCAGGTGCCTCTCTTCCCTGGACTGCAGCTTCAGTGTGTGCAGCTCTTCTCCTTTCATATGCAGTAAGGTACAGTCACGAAACTCAGTAATTCTATCTGAATGAAACTCACTGATCTTTTTGCCCTATAGGCAGGAAACTAAAACACAAATGCAATTCTTTTCCTATCAGGCACTGTGCTATCTTATTAGTAGTAAAATAAGCCACATAGCCTATTTTACTACTACTATAAGCACAAGATAATGTTGTTCTTATTCTCAATGCGGAAATGAAGATTAAAGGAGGAGACATGCCTCTTCCAAATTAGCATAGATTACATTAAGTAGGGTCAGATATGAACAACTAGCTCTTACTTTGATTTTAGTTCTTTTTGCTAGCAGTTCTTCCCTGCTGGTATGCTAAGCTAATTCTCTGGGAAACTTCCCTTCACCTGGAAAATTAAATATGACATTGATATTATTAAGCCATGATAATTAAGAACGGTTAAAGAAATAAATGTTATCTAGAAAACCTACTCACAGAATTGTATCTATCTTTACCTCGACTGGCTCAAATTTTCTAGGCATTATTCCAGCTATATTTACCTATCTCTTCCCTTCCCGTTTAAAAAACTAGCCCAAGAGGTGACTTCCCAGATGGTAGAACAATTACGGAGAGCCACTTGCTAACATATGTCAAAGCCTTGAAGCTTTGCTGTACTTTACTCTGCAATCCTAGTTCCATTAATTTATCCAAGGGACATCACTGAACAACAGACAAAAAACAAGGGCCTCAAAATGTATGTATATTAGTGTAATATAAAAATATAATATGAAGATGAGTAGCAATAGAAACTAGGCCTGATCATGCAGTACAAAGTGTGATCAAAAAAAAGTGATCATTATGAATGATTCTATAGATATGTCTACTGGAATGCAAATAGTCTCACGGCATAGTTTTTGAGCTAAAATATAAATTGTGCTGCACGCGGTTCTACAAATTTTTATTCTTTTAAAACTCTACATATTATATTGTGCAACTGTGTTGTTTTGATAATGTATATTGATTCACATTTCAATATTCCTTTTTAAATTTTCGAACGTTGTGCTGGTCTTTATGTCCTTTTTCAGATATCCCAGGGAAGGAGTCTAAGCTTTACTTTCCTCTTATAGGAATTTGCTTCATGTGGCATCCTATCTTTTTTTTTTTTGCATCCTGTTTTTGATCCACACTACTGATAACAAAGCTTTTTTACCCAGGTCGGTTAGATTTAGTTCTTATAATGTAGAGACATGTAAACTTCAACGTTGTGTTCTTCATTTAAGAATCTTTTGCTTTTCAGGCCACTTCTACTATGGAATTAAGAATTTCTGAACTCAGAAATTCTGAGTTCAGCTATAAAATACTAAAATATTCACAAGCTAGCTCTTTTTTTCTTTTCTTCTTTCTTTTTTTTCTCTTTGCACATCTGCTTTAAAATCTTAATTTGTCTCTAATTCAATAGAGAGCTCTGAAAAACAGGTCATGGAGAAGAAAGTGATAAAACACATTCAATCATAATATTTCAAATTACTGATAATTCCCAGGAAATAAATTGATTTTTCTAATTTGTTTTTGTTAATTTTTTTTGCATAAATGTCTTATTGAGACTTTCTGTTTTCTTAGAGGAGACCTATGCTGCTCTTTTGTGTCCTAGATAGACAAGAGTGGACAATCTTCTATCTCTTCCTTCTCAATACTTTTCCTCTCTTATTTCTTGTTGTGTGTTTTGCATTTGCTAGAACCTTAAGGAAACATTTTTAATTTTTTATTCATTTTAATGATAAAAAAGTTAAAATAGTAATTAAATAGTTTCTAAACAAGTTAGTAGGACAGTTATAATAATTAACACATTGTATATTGTTGTCTTCATAGTAGTTATTCAGAGGACAAGATGTAGACATGATATCTTATCTAAACAATATTAGTACAAACCTTTCTTCTCATTTAGCTAAGAGAAAGTAGCTATGTATCTATCCTATCTTTTATATATACATATATATATATATATATATATATATATATATATATATATATTCACTACAAAACAATTCTCCTTTTTTTATATTACCCTGTTTCATTTTGTTTCATCAGAGACGGGTGTTCCATTGCTGTTAAGGAAGCTATATCTGGAGAAATCTTTAAGTACTTGGTGGCAGTTTTAGGGACAATTTTTAAAACATTGGAGAATATAGGTGATATAATTGTAGTATTCTTAAAAAAGTTTTTACACTTTACTATAAATCATTTACAACACAATGTGATGTTTCTGTTAATTCCACTCAGGCTCTGGAATTTTCTTTCCATTCTAAATTACAGGAGGTTTTAATTAAAAAAAAAATCAGGAATGGGCAATACCTGCCATTGACATGAACATGGTTTCCCTTTCTTTAATCTCTTGATCTATTGAATTGCAAAGATTGATTTAACAGTGTTGAAACCTTCTTACATTCCTCAGTAAATCCTAATTTGTCACAGTTTGTTATTAGACTTAATTTGTGAATACTTCAGTATTTTATATCATGGTGTTTGTTTGTGAGAATACTCTACAGCTGGGAATTTGTCCATCAATTTCTGTGCTCTGGAATAGTTTATGTAACATAAGAATTATCTTTTCCTGGATATTTTGGCATAATACAATGCCAAGGGAGAAACAATAGACCACTTATAGACCATTATGAACAACAATATGATCTCTTTTAAAAATATAAATATGCATATGAAAAAATATGGGTGAATATATAAAAGGTTAGCACTGCTTCTAAGGAGCCACATTATTATTTTTTTTCTTGCTTTTTGCTAAACTATAATGTTTAGTTTGTCTATAGTGGACATGGAATTTTTTAGGGGAAAAATAAGGGCCTCTAATGTTACATAGAGGCAGTAGCAATTAAATGCAGGTGACTGGAAACCAGTTATTCCTGGAACAATCTCTTCTGCCCTCTGAATAACGATGCAGTGTTGTCATTTGATTTCTCAAGGTCAAGCCATTCTATGAGGTACAACACCTGTGTTGCTAAGATCTAGTTAGATCCCCATAATTGTGCTCACTTCCAACTTTTGATCAGGCTTGTCCTAGTCTGACCCTTCCATGGACCTTCTGAGACTAGCCTGTTTCTGGATAGGGTGATTCCTCCCCTAGCTTTTGAACGTGATAGTGTCACCTACACCCTAGTGCTCCTTGGCTCCTTTCACATTGGCATACCCCATCCTACAGCTCTCGGTTGGGAGGCGATGCTTGCATAAACACAATGTGGCTAAAGAGGACCTTGATCATCTCCTTTCCTGGGCCTCTATCAGCATGTCTGGGATGCCTACATTTCTCCATCTAGATCTTGTCTGTCTAACTTGTAGCTGTGGGGTGGCCACACATAGCTTTCTTGGGCCACATCTAGGGAAGAATTCTCTTGAGTCACATATAAAATATATAATATAGCTAACATATGTAAACAACAAAAATTCCTTTCCAATTATTTTTATTGTAACACAGGCATGTCTAACTCAGCATAATATAGATGAGAAACCACAGCCACAGACTGGAATTTGGTTTTATGTTTTTGACCAAACACCATACTCATTTTTGCCAGAAGGTCTGTTAATGAGGTTTGAAGTGACTATATCTTCCCTCTGAGTTTTGGTGTTTCATACTTTTCTCTTATACTTTAAAGCCAGGGTTCTCAGCATTTTCTTTCATCATTTAGAAATGACGCAGAGCCGTAAACATTCTCTGCTTGAGCAGTCTATACTAGCTTAGATTCCATGATATTATAGCTTGGGAAGTCCTTCCAGCTACATTCATCACTCTCATTATGGGTTCTAGATGTTGTATGATGAGCATTGTCAAATTTGCAAACACATTGCCACATAAGAAATCGACTGGGTCAAAATAATGTTCTCGGGACCCACACGCCATTCCCAAACTCCAGCACGGACCAGCGTGCCGTCCTCAAATTCCAGCCTGGGCCAACACACCATCCCAACCCAGCCATGCTTCGGATTCAGCCCGAGTCCATCCTATGACTCATCAACAGCACAAGCTCTGATTCCACCTACCTTCCAGACCAGGCCTCACAACAGCAAGGTAGGAACTCTCTTAGCCTGCATTCATCCCCCAACTCCACAACTGCCCAAACCTCAACTATACTCACAGACCCCCCCATGGCCTATGACTGTCCTGACCCACGGGGCCTCATGGTAGCCAGCTGCCTGAGCTTCAACTCATAGCCAGGCACGTCTGAAGAGGAACAAGCTTGGTGGATCCAGACCCAAATTTCCATAGGTGCTACCTGCATAAGTTCACCAAAGTGCAAAGATCACTGCTATAAAAAATGGTAAAGACAAGAAGCAAGATCCAATCTTAGGTTCGGGGTCCACCCAAAACAAATACAGGAGACAATACCATAGAAGAAAATGGGAATCATGCAGACAAAATCTCTGAATCACTAGCATCTGAGATAGATAGACAGGTGCAGAAACGTATAGAGCAGCTCAGATCAGAGATAACATCTGAAGTAAAAGAAGAAATGCATAAATTAATAGACTCTGAAGTGGAAAAACAACTGTAGAAATGTATAGAGGAAACCAGAGCAGGAATAATCTCTGAAGCTAAAAAACACATCTCTAAATTAATAGCATCTAAAGTGGGGGAACTACTACAGAAAGGCAGAGAGGAGAACAGAGCAGAAATAATCTCTGAACTAGAGAGAGAGAGATTAACCATAATGAGAGACTTCAGTACTACAAAAGAAAACATTGACAAAAAATTAGAGAATAGAAAAATGATTGACTCCCTGACTGAGCAATACAGGAAATAGATGGTAAGAAACAGTTTGAAAGAGATATACAAGAAATAAAATCTCAATCACAAGCTGGCAAAACTGTATGAACCAAAGTCAAGATAGAATCTCAGATCTTGAAGACATGGTTACAGCTAGTGAAAAGATAAGAAAGTATCTCTTAAAAACAAGCAGAATGCAGGAAAAAATAATTCCACATCTGAAAGATGATGCAAAAATGAACAACGTGAGATTAATAGGAATCAACTAGAAGGAGTCAACACAAATGATATAACAAGAATATAGGCAAAAGTAATAGCAGAAAACTTCCCAAATTTGAGAAAGCAATCAGTCATTCAGGTAACTGAAGCATATAGAACTCCAAATAACATCAACCTGACTAAAAACACACCCAGACATATAATAGTCAAGATTCCAGAAATCTAGCAAAAGTATAATATACTAAAAGCTGCTAGAGTAGTGGTTCTCAACCTTTCTAATGCTGTGACCCCACAATACAGTTCCTCATGTTGCGGTGACCCCAAACCAAAAAATAATTTTGGTGGCTACTTCAAAACCATAATTTTGCTACAGTTATGATTCGGAATGTAATAAATAACATTTTCTGATGGTTTTAGGCGACCCCTGCTGGGGTCGCGACCCATAGGTTGAGAACCGCTGTGCTAGAGAAAAGACACAGATCGCATTTAAAAGAAAACCCATCAGGATAACAGCAGATTTCTCTTCACAAACTATGAAGTCAAGAAGAGCATGGAGCAGAGTGCTTCAAGTCCTCCATGAAAACCAATTCCAGCCCAGACTTCTATACACAGAAAAACTCTCCTTGAAATATGAGGGAGAAATGAAATACTTCCAAGTTAAGGAACAACTAAATAATTTCATGACATTAAAGCCAACCCTACAAGGTATATTAAAAAATTTTAGAGAGAGAGACCAAAATGACCTGAACTCACCAATGAGAACAGAAAGAACCCACCAAGTAGGGCAACCAATTAAGCACAGGAGAAAAAGAGGTAAAGAGTAGTAAGTAAATCTCATGTCACTCATCAGTCAATACATTTCAATTATAACCATCAATGTAAATGGACTCAATTCTCCAATTAAATGAAGTAGACTGGCACAGTGGAAAATGAAACAAAATCCAACCATATGCTGTATACCATAAACACACTTAACTCATAAAGAAACTCATAGGCTAAAAGTTAAAGGGTGGGAAACAATACTGCATGCTCCAGCACCTCAGAAAAAAAGCAGGGGTAGCAATCTTGTTCGCAGACACTCTAAACTTCAAACCAAGTTTGGTCAAATGAGATAAAGAAGGCCAGCACATACTGGTTAGGGGAAAAATTCAAGATGAAGAGGTAACACTCATAAATATGTACGCATCAAACATGGGAGCACAGAGTTATATAAGACAAACCTTAATGGACACAAAATATCTCATATACAATACCACAATCCTAACAGGAGACCTTAACACCCCTTTATCCGAAAAAGATAGGTCAAGCAGACAAAATGTTAGCAAAGAAGTAGCAGAACTGAACTGGAACCTGAAACAACAGGACTTAGTGGGCATACACAGAGTGCTCCACTAAAACACTTCAGAATACACATTTTTTTCAGCTGCACATGTACCACATATTAGTACATAGATCATGTTTAAGTATATGCAAGAAAACAAAAATTTTCCCATGCATGTTATCTGACGACAGTGCAATGAAATTGGAAATAAATGACAAAAGAAACCACAAGAACCCCAGAAATACATGGAAATGAAGCGCCACCCTTCTCAGAAGTCAGTGGGTTGCAGATGAAATTAAATAAGAAATTAAACAGTATCTACAATTTAATGGAAATTCAAACACAGTTTACCAGAATTTATGGGATGCAATGAAAGTAGTTCTTAGAGGGAAATTTATAGCTCTGAATTTACATATTAAGAAGACAGAACGGAAACAAATAGATACTCTCATACAGCACCTAAACCTGCTAGAAACCGAAGAGCAAACGAAATCAAAAGCCCAAAGATGGGAGGAAATTATAAAGATTAGAGCAGAAATTAATTCAGTTGAGGTGAAGTAAACATTACAAAGAATGAATGAGTCAAAAAGCTAGTTCTTTGAAAGATTAAATAAAGTTGATAAGACCCTAGTTAACCTCATAAAAAAAGAGGAAAGAAAGGACACACATTCAGGCAATAAGGAATGAAAAGGGTGAAATTACTACAGACAGAGCAGAGATTCAGAAGATCATAAATAGCTACTTTGAAGATCTCTACTCTCACAGAATTAAAGACTCAGATGTAATGGACAGATTCCTAGAAAAGTACAAATTACCAAAACTGAATCAAAAAGATATAAGAACTCTCAATAACCCAATAACAGCCAATGAAACACAAAATGTAATCAAAAGCCTACCGACAAAGAAAAGCCCAGGACCTGATGGATTCACCACTGAATGCTACAAGAAGTTTATGGAAAACTTAAGCCCAATACTCCTCAAACTCTTCAATGACATTGAAAGGAAAGCAATCCTCCCAAAATCATTCCTAGAAGCAAGTATTATACCGATACCAAAACCAGAGAGAGATGCAACTAAAAAAGAGAACTACAGGCCAATTTCTCTCATGAACATAGGTCCAAAAGATCTCAATGAAATCCTTGCCACAAGAATACAACAAATCATCAAGAAGATTATACACATGACCACATAGGATTCATCCCAGGGATACAAGCATGGCTCAATATATGCAAATCTATAAATGAAGTACACAATATCAACAGAGCTAAACACAAAATCATATTATTGTCTGAATTGATGTAGAAAAGGTTTTCAACAAAGTCCAACACTCATTCATGTCAAAGTCCTGCAGAAACTTAGAATAGAGGGCCTGTACCTCAACCCAATAAAAGCCATCTATGACAATCCAACAGCTAATATAATTCTAAATGGGGGAAAACTGAAGTCTTTTACTCTCAAATCTGGTACAAGGGGCTGGGGAGATAGCTCCGAGGCACAAGTGCCTGCTGGGCAAGTGCAAGGTCGTGAGTTCAAACCCTAGTCCCACAGGAAAAAAAAAAAAAAAATCTGGTACAAGACAGGTCCTCTATTACCATTCCTATTCAATATAGTCATGGAATCATTAGCTATAGCCATTAGACAAGAGAGAGAAAAAAGGAATAAAAATAGGTAAAGAAGAACTTCAATTATTATTATTTGCAGATGACATAATTTATTTGGAAGACCCCAAAAACCCCGCCAACAAGCTACTAGAATACACAAATTCAGTAGCAGAGTAGGTTACAAAGTCAATGCACGAAAGTCAATGGCATTCTTCTATACAGACAACAAACACACTGAGAGAGAAATTAGAGAAATAGTACCTTTTATGATTGTTGTAGCCTGA
This sequence comes from Myocastor coypus, assembly GCA_004027025.1. Taxonomy (NCBI): domain Eukaryota; kingdom Metazoa; phylum Chordata; class Mammalia; order Rodentia; family Myocastoridae; genus Myocastor; species Myocastor coypus. The sequence continues at coordinate 60,378 of PVJA010001992.1, read as the reverse complement.
CATAATTAACTCCTTTTTAGGTCACCTCTGCCATGTTGTTGTTCTGTATGAGCTGGAAATGAGCTGAGTTTCAATAGCTGTAGGTTTCTGTGACTGTAAGTTTCTGTTCCCCATTGTGATGTCAATCATAGGACCATAAGTTTCTGTTCCCCCATTGTGATGTCGATCACATGTCAACCCCCTTGCATTTAGTATAGCCCAACAGCTCACTTCGTCTAATCAAGTTACAAGTTATCACACCCCCTTGTTAATTCCACTAATTGAGGAAAAGGTCAGCTGTATAACGATTGCTGTTGGCTTCTGTAGTACTGCTTGCTTCTATATAACGTGTATCCTCCAATCAGGTTATAGATCCTCATGCCCTTTGTTCTGTAAACCCACCAATCAAAGAAATTTTTTTCCCCTATTAATGACTGCAATTGGCTTCTGTATCACCGCTTCCTTCTATATAATCCCTACACACCTCCCCCTCTGCGTGCCTCTTTGTGCACTTGCACTGATACTGCTGCTGGGTACTAGCTAAAATAAAGCGCTCTTTTTCTTTTTGGGTGTCTGCCTCTGTTGTCTCATTCTTAGAGTACAACAATGATAGCATCAAATAAAATGAAATACTTAGGAATTAACCTAACTAAAGAAGTAAAAGAGCTTTTCAATGAAAGCTACAGTACTCTGAAAAAAGAGATCCTAGAAGATTTCAGAAAATGGAAAGATATTCCCTGCTCCTGGATAGGAAGAACCAACATTGTGAAGATGGTCATAGTTCCCAAACTGTTATACAGATTTAATGCAATTCCTATAAAAATAACATCAAAATACCTCACAGACATAGAGAAGTCATCCCTAAAATATATTTGGAACCAAAGAGACCCAGAATTGCAAAGGCAATCTGGGCAACAAAGATAAGGCAAGAAACATTACAATTCCTGACTTAAAATTATACTACAAAGCTACAGTGATAAAATGAGCTTGGTATCGACAAAAAAAAAAAAAAAAAAGAAGAAGAAGAAGAAGAAGAAGAAGAAGAAGAAGAAGAAGAAGAAGAAGAAGAAGAAGAAGAAGACCTGAGGATCAATAGAATAGATTAGAAGATGCAGAAGCAAATACAAACACAGTCACCCACCTATTTTTTGACAAAGGGGCCAAATACAAATATGTTTACTGGAAGAAAGATAGCCTCTTTAATAAAGGTGCTAAAAAAAAAACTGGCTCTGTACATGCCAAAAACTAAAACTTGACCCAGGTCTATCAACATGCATGAAGCTAAAGTCAAAATGGATTAAAGATCTAAATATTAAAAGAAAAATATTAAATCTCCTGGAAGAGAAATTGGGAGAACATCTTGAAAACACTGGGGTAGGCAAAGAGTTCATGGACAAAAATTAAAATGCACATTTCATACTTGAAAGAATCAACAACTGGGACCTCCTGTAGCTAAAAAGTTTTTTCACCTCAAAAGAAATTACTAACAGAGTGAAAAAACAACCCACAAATTTTGAAAAGATTTTAACTACAAATTATTCAGACAAAGGTCTTCTATCTTGAATTTATAAGGAACTAAAAACCGTTAGGACCCCAAAATTCAAAGGTCCAACCCAGAAATGGGCAGCTGAGATGAACACCCTCTTCTCAGAGAAAGAAATTTAAGAAGCCTACAAATACATGAATAAATGCTCCACATCGCTAGCCATTTGTAGAATGCAAGTTAAAACAACACTTAGATACCATCTCACCCCAGAAAGAATGATTATCATAAAGAAATCAACCAGCAGCAAATGCTGGGGAGGCTATGGGGAAAAAGGAACCCTTCTTCACTGCTGGTGGGAATGCAGACTGGTACAACCATTATGGAAAGCAGTGTCAAAACTCCTTAAAAAACTAGAACTGGAAATCCCATTTAATCCAGCTATCCCCCTACTGGGAATTTTCCCAGAAAAACTGAAACTATCATACCATAATGATATCTCTGTACCTATGTTTATAGCAGCCCAATTAGTAATAGCCAAATCTTTGAAACAACCAAAATGCCCATCATATGAAGAATGATTGAAAAAGATATGGTATTTTTATATAATGGAATATATATAATGGAACATAATGGAATTTATATCAGCTATAAAGAATGATAAACTGGAAGACTTCATATAAAAATGGATGTACCTTAAACATATACTCATAAGTGAAATAAACCAGACCTACATGTGTAAATATCATATAGTCTCTCTACTGTAAGAACTCAAAAAAAGAAATAAAAATGTAGAGGCATAACACAACTGAATGGAAATCAAAGACTTAAGAGTTATAAAGCAAAGTGTCTTGAAGCAGTAAAGAGAGGAAACATAGCGGGAGCAAAACTATGCACTTATATGCACAGGATGAATTAGACAATGGTCCTAAGAAACCTCAAAAGGTTTTTGACACTGATGATAGCAATATGTAACACTAAAACTATGCTTGGGATGCCTGCCATTCTGGCCTTTTAGATGTGTACTGCTTCTAATGTAATTTCAGTTACTGTTACACTCTCTCTCTCTCTCTCTCTCTCTCTCTCTCTCTCTCTCTCTCTCTCAAGTACACGGTTGGTTTAAAAAAAAAAAAAAAAAAAAAAGATATTGAATGAGAATAAAAGAATAGGAAAAATGCCAAAGGATGGAAAGGCTAAAATTTGGTACATGTTTATATTTCTAAATATCTGTGTACAAATGTGTAACTGCTTTTACCACGTTGTATAGAGATTTATTAGAATATCAATGGTTGGTGCAAAATACCAATTCCAATTTAAGTCTAAGATTTTTGATATTCAGAAAGACAATGAAGTTGAGCTCAAGCACCTGTGTTTAGCATAGTGGTATCAGTAGGCTTTTCTTTTGGAGGGCTAAGAATATAAGTTTGCAGGCCAAAAACTGGAGAGAAAAAGGGCTACAGGGGTAGTCAGTATTTTGGCCCTAGCCCTTAAGGGTTAGTAAGGACTCAGGGCAGAACAGAACCTGTGCTGTAACATCATATAACTCAGTGGTTTCCCAAATTTCCTGTTCAAGGAGATTGAGCGACTACATAGGAAAGGGATTGAAGGTACATAGTGTGCCTAATGAGAGTCTCCTAGAGAGAAAACATTTCCTCAGGCTTTCACAGAGAGCAAACTGGTCAAGCAATGGCCGTGCCTCATCCAGAGGGCGGACACTGACAACAGTTCTACAAAGCACTGTACATGGTTCCAAAGTTAATCCTGAGGGAATTTGACTGACCTTGGGAGATACATGTTTTGTTATACAGGTCTTGCTTTAACTTATCCTTAACCATTCATCCAAAAAGTTTAAACATGATGCATAAAAAGTAAAGGTAGGTTAGTATGCTGAGCTGCAAAATGCTCTAATCAACAGCTTCCAACATTGCCGGTTTCACCAGCAACACAATGTAATTATGGAACATTTGACTATGTATACAACTACCTTCTCTTAGATCAAAGAGAAGAAATCTATTATACTCATAACCATTAGAAAATTTAACATATCTACACCTTGTGCTCTGTATAACTATAATGAGGAAAACAATATGCATTGTATCTATTATTGGGAATGTATTTTGAAACTGTCACATTGTAATTTCTCATTAAAAGTAACAAAAAAGATTTTTAAAAATGTTCTCTCCCAGTGGTGCCTCCTGGAGAGTATGGAAAATGTACTCTTCTTTCTGCTTATTTGACATAGAGCAGTTTTCATCTCTGTCTCATTTATGAGGACTTCCTCCAAAATCTAGAAAACTATAGTACTTTTGACTAAGTAGCTGGGCTTCTGGAATTTCTGATCATAGTGTCAGGCAAGGTTCTTCCCACTTGCGGTCATCAGCCATCATGGGGTGGAACGCCAAATCAAAGGGTGGTATCATTTACTGGTTAAGAACCTAGACACTGGGGCAGAATTGCTGTATTCAAAGCAGATGAATGATTTCAATTGTATTTGTGTCCCCAAAGGAATCTTTCTTCATTTCTTTTTCTCAGTCTATAAATCTAGGAAAATAATAAGACCTATGTCATTATGCTTTGTGAATCAGAAAGGAGAAAATGAGCATGAAGCTGTAGCAGAGCATCTGACTTGTGGCTATGTTTTCAGTAAGTGCTCTTCCTTTAGTATGTTAGGAAGTATGCCTGGTTCACCCCCCATCTTTACTGCTTATGGCACTGACACACATTTTCCTCGCTCATTTTGAAATGCCTCACCTGGCCATGTGTTCACAATGTTGCTTTTCTAAGCCTCTCCTGAGGATCTGAGATCATTTTGATAATTATGCACTTGCAAGAGACCATACTGTGGTTGTTGAACTGCCTCATTTTTGGTGATCTTTTCTTCACTAAGAGCTATGCATCAGCCCTCATCACCACTGGGAGCAGTGCACCTCTTATGTTCCAACTGATTTTCCTTCCATAACACAGCTCTGCCTTTTCCCTTACTCTCCAGAGTGCCTTGCTTTACTAGTACTAGGACCTCCGTGCAGCCCCTCTAACCTCCTTCCTCATCGATCTCTATCGCTGGTCTTCTTCTGTTTATCTCCTTACTCAAACAGCATTCTATAGTCTCTCATTACGCTATTTCCCCTGTCCAACTACTCTTTTGTTACTACCACTTCCAAAAATCCCAGTCCTTAGATAAATCCAAACTCTAATATACAAATATGTCTGTATACTGGCCCCCTTAGAAATCTAGCTTTAATTTTTTGCTGAAACCTAACCAAAGCATTTGATATATACCCAATTGTTTATTTACTTTTTTATATATTGGCTTAGGTCTATGTCTAGCTATGTAAAGTAAGCAATACAAATTTGACTTCACTAAGGAAGCTTTGTAGCTTTCCTCAGAATTATTAATTATTGCTTTACTTTGTTAGCTAATTATAACATTAGGGCAGTATATATATATGTATATATATATATGTTTATAATACTGTAAATCTCTTGAGCTAAAATTCAAAATGTAAGGGTTTTTTTTTTTTTTTTTTTTTTTTTTTTTTTTTTTTTTTTTTTTTTTTTTTTTTTTTTTT